>MCJB01002507.1:0-33968 GCA_002018475.1 Nicotiana obtusifolia | reverse complement strand
TGCAAATAGCGACCAAAGTTGGTCGCCATTTTCAAAAAAAAATAAATTAAAATCTGCAAAGGCGACCACCTTTGGTCGCTTTTAAGTATTTTTAATTTTATGTATTTCTCAAATAGCGACCAAAGTTGGTCGCTATTTTGAAAATACAGAGATTTAAAAATACTGAATAAGCGACCATTGTTGGTCGCCACTTTGGTATTTTAAATTTTCTGTATTTCTCAAATGGCGACCAACTTTGGTCGCTATTGTAGAAATACAGAAAATTTACAATACCAAATTGGCGACCAACTTTGGTCGCAATTGAGCAGATTTGAATTTATTTTTTTTTGATAATGGCGACCAACTTTGGTCGCTAGATGGCGACCAAGATTGGTCGCTATTGAAGAGGGACCAACTAAATTGTGACCAGACCATTTTGGTCGCTTTTTGGTCGCTATTGGGCATATTGGGACCAACTTTGGTCGCTTTTTCCGGTCGCTTTTTACCTGATTTTTAGTAGTGTATGGGGGGAATGTGTTATGGTAAATTTTACTCAATTTCATCCGTTACAACCAAAAGCGCACTACCTTTCAAAACTATAAGGACAACTGGTGTACTAGCATATATTGAATGGACGAATTTGAGTTTAAACCCAAACTTAACGGACTACTTTGAACTTTGTCTTTAAAATTTACAAATCGCATTTAATAAAAGGATCTTTACACAAACAGCCGGATATTTTTACTTTTTTAGATATATAGATTACACATATATAATACACATATTATGCATATGTTATACCTTCAACGGTTATTTTTAGCTTAAGTGGTTAGTTGGGCGACATATTTGGGTTTTGCAACCGAGTTAAGTCGCACTCAACAAAAACAATTTATAAAACGCATTAAGCAAATCCAAAATTTATAAGTCCAAAAAAGCTATTTATATGTCTCATTAACCAAACACGATTTATAAGTCGTAATCTTAAAATGCGTTTTATAAGTCGCATTCAGAAATGATAATTTATTAATAGCAAATAAATCGCATTATAAATAAATGTTATAGGAGTATCTTATTATACAATTTAATTTAAGTTCAGGAACATTCTAAATAGAATAATCATATTATAAATACAAAATCTTTCAATTAATTTTTTATATGCACATAATGTATATCATTGTGAGTGTGTGTTATTTTAAGTTTCACTATTTCTATTACTCTCCATTGTGTATATAAATTTTTGAGTTTTGATTGTTATCTAAATTGTAATTAAAAATTCATGTAAAATTATAGATAACTTTTAATAATTTATTGTAAAATCTACCTTTATTTTTCACCCATTTATTTTTTTATAACATGCAATATAACTTTCCTTTATTCTTAATTTTGTAAATAAATTAAATTTTGATTGCTATTAATAAAACTACTTATATGAGCAAATTATTATTTTTATTATTATTTTATTATTGAATGTCATTACTTATATGCTTGATTATTACTTCTCACGTTTTCTTGGTTTCGAATTTTTGTTTTTTGTTTTTTATTTTTTTATTTTTAATGTAAGTCGATAACATAGATTAAAATTTTAAAAGAATCATTATATTGAAGAAGAAGATATGAAATAAATATTATAGAGGATAATAGGCCTTTTAAAAATCAATTAGGAAGAGAACGATAATTTTTCAAAAATAAAGGATGAGTTTGATTTTTAAAGTAATCTTAGGGGATATAAATAATTTTCACCCAGTTATATTCACGTGAGTTGGCTAATATTCTAAAATTAAGCAAGCGGTAACTCCATGAGCTAGAATCTCATTCAACCCATAAACACGTGCAACTCCATCTACAACGGAGGCCACTCGCCGATCTTATTCACTTGAAAATTTAGATAAAAGTTATTAATTCGAATTTTAATAGACACGTTAGTTCTGCAGCTCGAGAAGAAAATACCAAAATTCAATTAAAGATTGTAGGAGGAAAACAAAAGTTAAAATTTGTTTACATATCTACTATTTGAAGTGTCAAATATTCTGCTAAACAATTTTATTTTATGTTTGTTTATTTTTTATTAGTATAAAGGCTCAGATAATCTAACCTAAAATTGAGTAGAGATCTAGAAGGATCACATTAAAAAGCTCGAACGATAGATCATCAAATTATAATACCAAAGAGTCAAAATTCCTCTTATTAAATGTTGTCTTCAAAGTAATGTTTTTGATAATGAGAAAGAGAATGTGAGGTTCCTTTCATATCCGCCAGCATAAATATTCTAAAGTATGATGATTGGCCTACGAATAAAAGGACCAAGTGCTAGCGGTTTGGATGATGGCTCGATTTAGAGAATACTAACATTATAACGTCCATGAAAACAAAAATCAAAATTTATTTATCTACTATTTGAAGAGTCAAATGTTCAACTCTAAGATATCATTACGTTAAGCCAAAAAACATAGTTTGCCTTCTTAGAATATTAAGAGTGGCCCCACGGAGGGTAAAATGCGAGAAACGAGGCTTAGATGGTTTGGACGTATGGAGAGGAGAAGCGCAGATGTCCGGTAAGGAGGTTTGAGAGGTTGTCCTATCAGCTGACTTAGGACATGACTTTTAATAGGAAGGTGTGAAGGTTAATGATTAAGGTTGTAGGTTAATAGGTAGTTGTGCGGGTTTTCGGACATTTCCATTGTTATTAGTGACAATCTTGTACTCTAATATTGTAGATTTCTATCTTCATGTTGTTCCTTTCGCCTTATTTTCTTTTATTTTATTTTCGTTATTGCTTGTTGCTACTACTCTTTTTTCATTTTTTCTCGTGCCAAGGTTCTACTGGAAACAACCTCTACATTCACTGTAGGATGAGGTCTGCGTGCTATACATTTTCCCCAGACTCCACTTGTAGGACTATGCTGAGTTTGTTGTTGTTGATGTATGGCATGCACTAGTAAAATTGTAAACGTAAAAGGATATATGTTTCATCATGCAAGCAATATTTACAAATATATGCAAGAAAACACACTCTAAATATACATGAAGTAAGAACAATGAGATTCTTAACTTGAGATTATGTTCTCCTCCCCTTCCACTTCATTGGCTTAGCTTCTCTCAGTCAAGTTTACACAATGAATTTTCAAACCACCTTTCCACCTTTTGCTCCAAACTTCATACAACCCAAAATACAGCTTATCAGCAATCCATTTCCTTTTGTTATAGTAAGAGTTTTTGGTATCATCTTTTTGCCGCTAATGTCATTCTCAGTTGTCAAATTCACTTTTCTCCATTGTGTGTTGTCTCTCCATTTAGCCATAATATAGACTGGTGAATCTCTCCAACCGAACGCATCAGGCATCAATGACACCGTAAAACCGACGTCGTATGTTTTCTTCTCTAATACATTGTCAATCCAACTAGTTACCTCCAGCCAATTTGTTTGAATAAGTTCTGCATCCTCCTTTCTGTTCAAAAATAATGATTTTGTTATAAGCTGATACTACAAAATAGTACTACTAATATTTTGGGAAAAAGGAAAACGGCTATAAAGTGCAAATTCTTACTCGTATTTGGGTAATTTCCAAAAGCTATAAAGTGCAAACTTATATACCCCTGTAAGTAACGAAAATAACATTTGTAAAATATTTTTATAAATTCCCAGTGAAACTGAGAGAGGATGGGAAGCTTAAAAAAAAAACTGATGACTTCTTTCCTTTCTGCTTCGGATTTCCACAATTTACAACAGATTAATAAATAGAAAACACGAAGTCGAGCATTAGTGTAATGCATGAAGTAAGTAATGAAATTTTGTGCACCTTGTCTTTTTTATAGAATGTGTGATTTTGAAGCCATTTGATAAGTCGAACTCTTAGAATTACAAAGAAGTAATGTAGAGATTTGAGTGCCTTGTAATTTGGCCTACAATAAGCAGATGTATATATATAGGGATAGGAATCATGTGAACTCCAGCTGCGGTGGCAGAAGAAAGGAGGAGAGGGAATCAAGCCAGAAGTAAGAGATAGACGTAGGCTAGGGGCATTTAGCTATAAGAATATACGTACCAAAGAAGTGTAGCGACATGATTTGGATTCCTTTGAGTCGCTTGAAAATTATTTCGAATGATTAAACCCGTAAAGACGAGCTACTTAAGAATATCCTATAGGTTGTCGAAAATTGAATGCATAAAACTGAAACCGCTCCTCGTTTTTATACTAAAGATTTTGTGGGAATTAATAAAGATTAAAGATGAATAATATATAGTATTCTCACACGGCATTAAGTATCAAATGCTTTCCATTGCTTACTACATATCTTCCACTTTCATACCTTCTTCTTAATGGTTGACTTGATCAATTATCAGAGTACGCAAGATCTTATGCTTTCCCTATTCTTTAAATATTTATAAATAAATAAAAGGTTGATAGTAAAAGAGTTACTCTTAAAATTTATCAAGTTGTTTAACTCTGAAACGCATAATAACTTCAGTAAATGAATAAACTTCAACCACATAATTATTTATCCATCTCAAGTACTTGACTCTCATATGATACATATTTGGAATTTGCGATCTTTTGATACCGATGAAGCAAAACCTCATATACTTACCAACTTATAAGTTTACTATTCAACATTTCACATATATGTAGAAGACGTGACTATGAACACTATCGATATTTTGGTGGTGGGGAGGCAAAGAATAATTTAGGCCTAAGCCTAGGGAACAAAATTACCAATCAGAATTTCTCTTGTTAAATATTGCATTCCATAATGTTTATAATAACGAAAAAGAGAATGCGAGGTTCCTTTCATATTTACATATTCCAACGTAAGGTGATTGTTCAGTGAATACAAGAACCATACATAGAGTAGTGGTTTACACTTTACTTGATGACTCATTTTTAGAAATCAGTAATAACAATCGCTCATAAAAAAAAAGAAACAAAAATTTGAACTTATCTAAATTTATTTTCACTATATGCAGGCGAGCAAAGGCGCAAGACGCAAGGCGGCTTTTTTAATTTAAAGTCATATGCACTGATGGCACAATAATTTTTTTCTTTCACTATCAATGAAGTTTGACATGTAATAGTAAGATAATTATCATTATTATCATATTGCCGATTAATGTTATCATAAAGATATATACTTGGAATTTTATTTTATAATTAAGTGATTTGATTGTAGAAATACTTCTTTCACTAACAAAACATAGAATTTAAACTCATATATATTGTATTTTAGTTTGAAATTAATTTTTATGTGTTTAAAAAATTTAGTTTTACTTTTAAAAAATATAAAATAGTCAATGTTTTTGTTTCACTATCAACCAGAACATACAAGAAGAACCTAAAATAAGATACTACGTATTAGCTACCAACCTTTGTGCAATAACGTTCAATATATTCTATTGGTTTGGAGCATGGCATCTGCAACCGTGAGATCGATGAGCTGTTGATTCTCTTTTCTTAGCTTTGCTGAGTGCTGACACATAAAATTTCTCTTAATATCTATTTGAATGTATTGGCGCGGAATCGGGGAAGAAGAAACTAATAAAATCTAAATTATTAAATGAAGGACAAATTACCAAGCAAGAAAGAAAAAAAAGGGAAAAAAATAACATTACAGCGCTAGAAGGAGGGCTTGAACCTCCGACCTTGTGGTTAACAGCCACACGCTCTAACCAACTGAGCTATTCCAGCAACTGTGTCCATAGGATACTTTCATTCTAAAATAACAGATGTTTGCGAAGAAACTGTCTCACTATTCAACACTCTCCAAAATTTAGAAACTACTTTAAATGGATTAATGGAGAGAAACATAACTGAAGAATTTTTTTTTCTTTTAATAAAAAATATTTTTGGTGTGTTGCCAAAAGATATTTTCTAAATGACTTATTTTCTTCGTGCCAAACACACCTTATAATATACTTAACAAGTCCAATTGAACTCTTCATTAAACGTAGTCAACATTACTTTAACATGTGATTGTTATAAGTCATCAGTCGTCCTCTTTGTTCTCTACCTTCTTGTTATTTTGTAGAGTGGAGGATAGCTGCTACTATCAACCTCCACCAATCACCTCCATAATAGTAAAACAGATTCAAGAAGGAAAAGTAGAATAGAGAAAGAGGTCGTAAACGAGAAAAGAAATTTTTTTGACTGATCCAATTCAATGCTGCTATTGCAGTTTTTATATAGCAAAAAAACACAGCAGACTTAAGCTAAAAATTAGGAACTACCCTACAAAGCTTTCTCCTAAAAACTAGATAACAACCCACGTATAAAACTATTTTCTAAAGACTAGGACAAACCTATCAAATAGGAATTTTATTTACTAACTGCACTTATTTTACTAACGGGACTATGTTAAAACTAACACCCTCCCTTAAACTAAAAGCTCTCATGCTTCGGTTTAACTTCTACTTCTTGAACTCTTCCATAGTGCCAATTCCAATCAACCTCCTCAAATTTTGGAAAGGAAACAACCTGAGAGGTTTGGTAAGAATATTTGCCAGTTGGTCTTCACTTCGGCAATATTCCAACTCTATTGTTCTTTCATTGTTGAGATCTCGCAGAAAATAATACTTCACGTCAATGTGCTTGCTCCTTCCATGTAGCACAGGATTTTTTGATAGCTTGATGGCAGAGTTGTTGTCGCAGAAAATTGTAGTTGCTCTTTCTTGTTTGAATTGTAGTTCTTCAAGAATTCTTCTTAACCAAACAGCTTGACAAGCACAAGCTGTAGCAGCAACAAATTCCACTTCAGTACTCGATAAAGTGATAATTTTTTGCTTCCTGGAAGACCATGAAACAGCCCCTGTGCCTAGCACAAAAACATAATCGGAAGTGCTCTTTCTGTCGTCTTGATCTCCTGCATAGTCGCTGTCCGTAAAGCCAATCAAATCTGACTTTTCTCCTTTCCTGTAGAAAATGTCAAAATCTTTCGTTCCTTGTAAGTAGCGAAGAATTCTCTTCGCAACTAACAAATGCATCTCCGTTGGACTCTCCATATATCTACTTACAAGACTTACCGCATACATAATGTCGGGCCTTGTAGTTAGGTACATTAAATTGCCTACAATTTATTTGTAAAGCGTGCTATCCACCTTCGTTCCTCTCCTAGCTTTGTTTAGTTTTAAGCCAAAGTCAACTGGTGTGTTAGTGGGATTGCAGTTCAGCATCTTGAACCTGTCTAAAATTTCTCGCACATACTTCTTTTGGAAAATAAATATCCCATCATCAAATTGCACCACTTCTAATCCAAGAAAGTAATGCATATTACCAAGATCAGACATCTCGAACTCATCTATCATAGACTTCTTGAATTCAGCAAACATGGCACTATCGTTCCCAGTATATATAAGATCATCAACATATAAGCATAAAATAAGCATTTTCCCATCATCCCCAATCTTCACAAAAAGTGTATGCTCATATGGACACTTTTGAAAACCCATTTTCAGAAAATAAGCCTCAATGAGACTATACCAACTCGGGGGGCTTGTTTCAGTCCATAAGGGCCTTCTTTAAGCGATAAACTTTATGCTCATTTACAACCTTAACATAACCAGGAGGTTGTTCGATAAATACCTCTTCCTCTAAGTATCCGTGTAGGAAAGCTAATTTGACATCCAACTGGAAGATAGGCCATGAATTTTGCACCGCCAATGTAATTACCATTCTAATGGTGTCATGCCTTGCAACTGGAGCATAAACTTCAGTGTAGTCCATACCGTACTCCTGCTTGTATCCCTTAGCCACCAATCGCGCCTTATATTTGTCAATTTCACCATTTTCCTTCAGTTTCGTCTTGTAGACCCACTTAACACCAATGGTTTTTTGCTTCTGAGGAAGATCAATAAGCTCCCAAGTATCGTTCCTTTCAATAGCTTCAATTTCAGCATCCATCGCCTTTCTCCATTTTTCTTCTCTAACAGCACTCTCAAAAATTGTAGGGTCGCAGTCCGCAAACAATGCAAAATGAGTAATTGCATCATCATTTACATCAATTCATGTTACCTCATAATCCGACATCCATGCAGGCCTTTTTCGAGTTCGCCGAAGTGACAGAGCTGTTGAATCAGTTTCTTCCAAAGCTGCTGGAAAATTTCCACCAGTTGTTTTTGTAATTTCAGCAGCTGTTGGAGAAATTTCAGCGATTATAGGAGCATAATCCTCTGAACTTTCGGGTATTAAGGCCGCTTCTTCGACTTCATTCTCAAATAGGACTGGGGTAGGCTGCTCCATATCCCAATCCTAAGTAGTTTCTTCATAAAAAACAACACCTCGGCTGATCACAATCTTTTCTGTTTGTGGATTAAATAATTTATATGCCTTGGATGTTTCACTAACACCAAGAAATATACATTTTTCACTTTTATCATGAGCTTCTTCCTTTTCTCATCTAGGACATGTGCATACGCAATGCACCCAAAATTCGAAAGTGATCTACAGCGGGCCTTCTTCCACTCCACGCCTCCTCTGGAGTCATGTTCTTAATAGAAAATGTAGGGCTTCTGTTCAAGACGTGAATGCTCCAAGTTATCGCTTCTGGCCAAAAACTCTTTTTCACTCTTCCTTTTGCCAGCAAACTCTGAACCATATTGAGGATGGTTCTATTTTTCCTCTCCGATACACCATTTTGCTGTGGTGTATAAGCTGTTGCAAGCTCTTTTCTAATGCTATCAATTTGACAAAAATCCTCAAAAACTTTAGAGCAATACTCGCCACCACGATCTGTCCGAAGTGTCTTGATTTTCTTTCCCGTCTCATTTTCTACATGAACCTTGAAGCTTTTAAATGCTTTAAAAGCCTCAGATTTTTCATGTAAAAAATAAACCCAAGTTTTTTCGGAAAAATCATCAGTAAACGTAATAAAGTATCGTTTACCTCCATTAGAAGCTGGTTCGATTAGGCAACAGATGTCCGAATGTATCAGCTCCAAAACATCATTGGCTCTCCATGACTTTCCTTTTGGAAATTGAGAAAACGATGTTGTTTGCCAACAACACATTCCTCACAAACTTGGGACGGAATTGTAATTTCAGGAAGACCTATCACCATATTTTTTTGTTGGAGAACTTTTAATCTAGCAAAACCCAAGTGGCCATATCTAAAATGCCACAACTATAACGAATCTTTTACTTCTGCATTCAAACAACGTTGAATACTCTCTATCTTCAGCGGGAACAACCTGTTTGAACTCATTTTCACAATAGCAATAGCTCCTCTAGTAGGATTATAAATCTCACATGCACCTTTCTCAATAGTTATAACATATCCTTTTTCTTGCAATTGACCAACACTTAGCAGATTTCTTTTTAAAGCAGGAACGTATAGCACATTTGAGATCGTTTCTTCAAAACCATTCTTGGTTCTAATCTTAATATCACCCTCTCCAATTGCACTCACAGTGGAAGAATCAGCAAAACTAATTGTTGAACGGAAGTCTTCATTTAAAGAAGAAAAAGAAGACTTACTTCCACACATGTGATTACTGCAGCCCGTATCCAAATACCAAACGTTTTGTTCAGGTTCCTTCTCTACTTGGATTGCCATCAACTATGTCTCAACTTCTTTACTTTCAACAGAATTTAACTTCTTATCCTTGTCATTAGGCAGCCTGGTATAATAATCAGACTTACAATGACCAAATTTACGACATCGATAGCATTCTACTTTGGATTTGTCAAAATTCCTTCCTCTGCCTTTACCTGTCAAAATTCCTTCCTCTGCCTTTACCATGGTCATCATTGGCTTTGAAATTCCTACTGCCGTCTTTGCTGCCTTCATCTCTATATCATCGATCTCCTCTTCCTCTTCCTCTTCCTCTTCCTCTACCTCTACCCCTTCCTCTAAAACTTGAGAAACGAGTATTAGTAGAAGCCTTCAAAGCCTGCTCTTCGGAAGATGAACTGCGGTTCATCTTTTGCTCATGTACCAATAAGGAACTTTGCAATTCGTCAAGCGATAACTCATCTATATCTTTTGACTCCTCAATGGAGCAAACGACATAGCCATACTTCGCCATCAGGGAGCGCAATATATTTTCCCCAATTGTGACATCAGTCATCTTTTCACCATGAAATCGCATTTTGTTGCTTATCTCCATTGTTCTAGCACAGTAACTCGTTACAGACTCTCCTTCCTTCATCTGCAAAGTCTTGAAATCCCTTCTCAAGGCTTGAAGCTGTGCACGCTTCACTCTAGCAGTACCTTGATATTTTTTCTTCATCGAATCCCAAATATCCTTAGAAGTTTCTTTGCAAAGAATAGTTTCTAAGATGGGACGATCGATAGCCTGAAAGAGATAATTCTTTGCCTTCAAATCTTTCAACTTTCTTGCTTCGAACTCCACCTTTTGAGCATTCCATAAGGCTTCGCCTTCCGCAGGAGCGCCGATTCCGTCCTGGACAATTGGCCAATGCTCCTTTGACCGTAAGAAATTCTCCATCAACATACTCCAATGGTCATAGTGACTATCAAAACGCGGAATAGCTAACTGAACGTAATTGCTCTTTGAAGCCATAAGCTAGCAATAGATCTCTCTGGTTTTTTTTTTCCTTTTGTATCTCACTTAGCTCTGATGCCACTGATAGTAAAATAGATTCAAGAAGGAAAAGTAGAATAGAGAAAGAGGTCGTAAACGAGAAAAGAAAATTTCTTGACTATCCAATTCAATGCTGCTATTGCAGTCTTTATATAGCAAAAAAACACAGCAGACTCAAGCTACAAATTAGGAACTACCCTACAAAGTTTTCTCCTAAAAACTAGATAACAACTCACGTATAAAACTACTTCCTAAAGACTAGGACAAACCTATCAGATAGGAATTTTATTTACTAACAGCACTTATTTTACTAACGGGACTCTTTTAAAACTAACACTCCACACCCCCACCCCCCACCCCCCAACCCACCGCGGTCAAGTGACAATGATATAGGTATATTCTTAGTATTTTTTTCTTTTTTAATAACTAATTAAAGCTTACACATTCACTGTAAGTTGACTGCTCAGCATATATTCCTAGTTGTGATATCTGAAGTCTATGCTCATGGTTTCTTGCTTTTTTCCTTGCTGCAGGTTCTCCATGCATTGTTCAACCTCTGCAAGATCAATAAGAGAAGACAGGAGCAAGCTGCGGAAAATGGAATTATTCCACATTTGATGCATTTTATCATGACCAGTTCTCCGTTGAAACAATATGCATTACCTCTTCTATGTGATATGGCTCATGCGTCACGTAATTCAAGAGAGCAACTTCGTGCTCATGGTGGACTTGATGTATACCTGAGCTTACTTGAAGATGAACTCTGGTCTGTCACAGCATTAGATTCCATTGCTGTTTGTTTGGCACATGACAACGAAAGCAGGAAAGTGGAACAAGCTTTGCTCAANCCCAACCCCCAAAAAAAGAAGGAAAAAAGAGGAAATGTAATTACATGGACCTCTTAAAGGGATAATAAGAACGGGGCGAAGTTGTTCATGTGACAAGGTAGTAAACGCATGATTTCCAAGGATGTTGCAAACTGGGTATAAATCTATGACTATACCTCGAGAATGCACAATTTTAAAGAAACAAAGGGGATTTTTTGAGATATAAAAAATACATGTGTTTAATATGTTCTCGCTTATAGATATTAGATGAAGGATAAACAGATCCTGATTGAATAGAGATATATAATGAAGAAAGCTTCCATAAACTGGCGAAGAGCATAAACAAGCTCGAAATACTGCTCCTTGTGGACGTTAACCACTTATCTCAGCATCGTGATCAATTCATAACTCTAATTCTTGATCAATTGATGCAGCCTCCAGGTCTTCAACACTGACTGGTTGGTGCAGCTGCATTGATGAAAAGCAACTTTAACAAAGACTCAACAAAAGGCTACACATCACTAAGCACTCAAACCAGCGTAACGAATGCATACAAATGCATCCAGATCATTTTAATTGCAGCTCCTACATGGATTTTGTCTATATGACTCATGCTCCAACATTAGCGTTCATCAGAGGAAAGACAATGAGAACCAAAATTAGCCAAACATTTGGTTGCAGATTCAAGATTACGGTGCTTATTTGATATGCCTCTCAACAAAACCAAGACAGACAGTCTCCAATTCGTTTCTACCTAAGGAAAGTCAAACTTTGGAGAATTAAAATATATGTACTCTCGAATGTTTAACAACAAAACTAGCTGACTCTGTGATGCATGTTTCATCATGAACAGCACAATCCGAAGAACAGATTAGGTGACCAGGGTGTAACGTGAAAGCAGGTATCATAGTCAGTAGAAACTGCTATTGTCGAAGGAGCAGCTTTGAGATGAACACTTGCTTAAAAAATTTATGGATAATCAAACAGATAGAGCAGGAAAGACATTTCCCGGTAACAAGTATCAAGAAGAAACATACTGCTGTTGTAACAGAAAATAGGTGGAAGGCACGCAAAAAAGCATCATTTTCTGAGGGAAGAGAATCATGATTCCACGATGTTATGTTTTGGAACTGCGCCTTCATCTCCCAGCAACTTGAATCTTCCACCGACCTTTTTCTTTTCTCATCAGGCATTTTCTTTCCCAAGACAAACCCTGAAGAAGCAAGTCTAGAGGTATCAAATAAAATAAAGTTAACAAGATTAAGGTCCTAGCATAAATTTAAACTATAATCATTGTAAGACTTTAGGTGGCAGCTGAGTGGTGATATAGGTAGTTTCACTCTATGAAGTTCAAGAAAGAAAAAAAGGAAAAAGATGATACCACCGGAAACAGCAACACATGCAGTGATACATATTAAGAGTTTGTATCACAGAATTGTATTAAAATTGGTTGGAGGGAGTACATCGTTTGAATGGACATAAATTCGTGCTTCAAGTCAGCCAATACAAAAGGTGAAAGACAATAGACCATCATTCAAAAAGCATATATCTTAAGTTCATTTGGACATTTTCCCCCAGACCATTGTTCTAAGATTGACAGTGCCTATTGAAGTCGAAGCTAAACCAAAATTTCTGTTATATCATCAAAAGTTGGAAGCCAAACTACCACCATCATTCAATCTCATGTCGTTTATATGGGATTCCACTGTGGTTACATGACCTTAGGCCCTGCCACATTAACAGAAAGCTTTTGGCATATGATTCTCATAGAGTTCATGTCAATTGGTTCAGAGCCATTCAGTAATTATGCTTTCCTAATCAGTTATACTGGATAGGCAATAATATCAACATAGCAGTGTTTCCCTAATACTACGTTCAATTTTATTTAAAAGGCAAACTGGTCCGAATGCTACTGTTATTTACAAAAAAGGAAAAAGGAAAAAGGAAAAAGGAAAAATAAATAAAAGAGAGTTTACCAGAATAGCCATGAGGAATTGCTACAGTAGTTCCCTGAAGATTCCTTCCTCTAAAATGAGCTTCCTCCACACTTAACCCGTCAACAATTACACCTTCAATTTCATTAACATATTCAAACACCGACTTACAAATTTTATAAAAATGTTCTTCCAATAACTAAATTTTAATACCCAAAATAAAAATTCAAGTACACAAAGGAGTATGAGATTGACTAGCATAATAGAAATAGAATAATTATACCAGTGGGTTTTGGTTTGAAGTACTGTGAAACATCAGATGGACCATTGAACTTAATACAGCATGGCAGCTGGTGCACTTTCCCGGTGAGATCGACGACATTCACCGGCGGCAGATTGCCGTTTAAATCAATTGTGCCGGAAATTGCGACGGTGTTTCTCTCCATAGCTCAGTTGATTTAGCAAAAGAAGCCCTAATTTCAGTTAAGGTTCTATTTTACCGCGCTTTTTCATGAATTTAATGTTTATTTATAGACCACTTCATAGAAAAGCTTGGAAATTGGAATATTATCTAGTTTCGAAAAGTATAAAATTGGGACAGATATAATTAAGTTGATTTTTGGAGAATGCAAGGTGGCGGATAATTACGGAGCAAGGGAGTAATTTTGTTTTTTCCCCCATTTTGGTACTTGGAAAAGAAAATGTAGAGAATAATTAATCTAATTACAATTAAGTGTATCATTATCAAATATCTCTCTTTGATTATCTTGCCCTAGTAAAATCTAAGAATGGGAGTGCTCAATTACCACTCTATGTTGGTGGGAAAAAAAGGAAAAGGAAAAATATTATGTCCCTCATATTCTCTGTGCTACTTTGCAACTTGTAGATGATAATGTGTGCGTTTTATTTATTTATTAATAGGACACTCATAGTAATAACTAACTATTACATAATTTTACTGTCCTGGGATATGATATAATTGTGTTTTTCATTTACAGCTTAAGGTTTGTTGCTCACCTATTCCCATACACCATGAGTGCGACACTTAGTTCTATAACTCCTGTTTTCTTCATAACAGAATCTTGCAGCGGATAACCCTTTAATCCCTACTAATTAATTGATAATGTGGCTACCATTTGAATACAACAGAAGAGGGGGGACACAAGTACTTACATTTCTCCTACCATCCTAACATAACACATACACTTGCAACAGATAAATATTTTTCTAATGCAAGTCACTGGAAAGTAATTAGACAGCATTGTTTAACTCTCAGGGTCGGAGAAATACACAGGGCTATCCAAATCGCCCATTTGTGCTGAAGCGAATGACTCAGAACTATCTACACTTGAGAGGGAGGAAGGCGATCCATCAGAGTCCGACATCCCTCCATCATGCATAATGAGGTGTTCATCATCAATCTCCGATGTATCTGATCCAGAACCACCTAGGAGAAGCTTGTTTATCGCTCCTTTTGCAGTTTCCGTGAACCATTCGTCCTCAGGTAGGGCACTGATAAAAAAAATACATTTTCAATGATGAGCATACCCCCAAGGAAGGTGAAAAGCAGTAAGCTAAGTGAACAAGGTATACCTTTGTGGATCTATGCCCCTGGCAGAAAACGTCCTGATTGCACGTGCAATTATGTCTGACGCTATTTGATGCACTTGCCTGGATGGATAGCCAGCAAATCGTGCAATTTCAACAGTGAAGTGCATGTCAAGAATTAACTGTCGAACAAAAAGTTGATATCAGCGTAGGGAGAAGGTGTTATCATAACTTATAGAAAATCAAAATACTTGCTTAACAAGGGAGTATTTCGTGTTGAATATCAGAAATCTGAATGTTAACATAGAAGTACCCCGGCCTAAGACTAAGGTATCCTTTTGGTATTTCACCAAAGTTCACGGCTAACGGGAGAATACTTTAAGGTCTTAACTGTTGAACTTACCAATTAACATCTTATACTGATTGGGCTAAACCGCTAAAGTAATAAGGGCATGGACAAGATACCCTCGTTTTCAAACACTTATATACCCAGAGAGTTACTTTCAGAAGAAGGTACGACATTAATCACTATCCTATTCCCAACTATGTATCCTTGAGAAATGTCCATTCAGGAATTTCTCTACAGTTGAGGACTTGAATCTGCAATAAAGCCATACAATTTATTTTCTTGTGCTACTCTTCATACTGAGTTCAAATTAAACAAAGTTATTAGAGCTCCTACACACCATTCTGAATTGAATAAAAAACCCGGGAAGTAGGCTTGATGACAGGTGATGAGGAGAGGAAAAGTAAAGAAGAAATTGTGCTACACTGTATTATATTTGAGGTAGTACAGCTAAAGCCAAGGTAGTAGATAAAAAAAAAAACCTGCTGCAAACCCAGCGGCTGCAGAGGAGCCGACTCATCCTCTAGAACACTCCAAAATTCTTGTTCATCAGACAACCATATTACAACAGTCTCAGTCAGCCGGGCAAGCAAAACCTTCTGTATCTTCTCTCTTCCTAGAAGAACATCTCCTGCCACAGTTGCTAATTGCTGCAGCTTACCAAATAATGCCTACATATTTAAACAGTGAAGTATTTTAAAAGGGTCTCATTTAGCAGAAACTCTTGAAGCACTCCAGAAAAAATTGCAGAACATTAGAACTTGGGCAGGTTGGTAAGAACTGTCAAACAGTTCTAAACGACCATCAGAGAGACCACATAAATCTATGTTTTCAGTGCATAATGCTACAAATTTCAAATCCCAGGGAGCACCCCCTGCTTGAGCTTTATAATAAAGCCTAACGAGCATCAGCTGAATAATTTGATGAATGGTTGTCTAATAAAAACAAAATACAAAGATTCTCCTTATGTTGCTGCTATAAAGCAGTGATAGGTGACGAGCAGATAAAACTGGAGCTGAAGGTTTTGAAAGTGGAGTTACATACTAACAGGAACATAAATGATGAACCAGAAACTCAATAGAAGAAGCATTAATCCACTTGGGTTAAAGGAAAATTACACATTCAGTTCTTCCAATTCACAAAAAGGAAAACTTAATTAATCTCGCACCATTTTAGCAAAGGGGAAAAAGAAGTGAACAAACTAAAGATGAGCAAAAGAATTAGCTAGGGTGTGCTATTCACAGCACGAATTTGTAAGGATCATTTGGGAACTAGGACAAAAAGGAATTACAGTACCTGAAATGGCAATGAAGGAAGCGGATCGGTGTGCCAAATTGTATCTTCCCCGACACCACTCAAATAAATCTGTGCATCTAATCGTGCATCACCATCTCTTGAGTATATGAAATTAACAACATATTGTTGACAGAAATTATCTCTAAGTTTGTCCAGCGAATGCTGAAGTAGACGCCTCCAGTCCTTGAGCTCTACGGTATTGTTTGCGGCAGGCATCATATTTTCAGAATCCACTTCCTTGCTTTCATTAAGAACATTCCAAATTCTAGATACAACCATAGGCAATAGTTCCTCAGCAATGGTAAATGCAGTTCCCAATAGAGCAAGCTGCTCAGAGTCTGTTTCAGCTCTAAAAAGAACAGGTTCTTTCAGCTCTGTGAGATTGTCATCCTCAGAGAGTCCAGGTAGACCTTTAATCAATGCATCCACATACTTGTCAAAAAGATGTGAAATTCTGGTCAATACGTTAGCTCCAAAATGTAGAATGACTAACTGGGTGAGCTTCTCCACTATTTCCTGCAAAAGAGGAGAAAGTTGTTGAACAAATTATTATTAAGCCATCAATAAAAGAAACAGACACCTGATGCACTGCTATTGTTCTTTTGTCCTTTTTCATATGTTGCAGTTCAAAGCAATCTCAAACATCAATCTTTGCTCCTACTTGAGCAGTGAAAAATACTTGAGATATCTATTTAAGTGGCACAACATCGTAGGTCATCCTAATATTGCAGCTAGCAGAATCCAGCAGAAAGAGAAAGAAATCATGTGCCGAGAAAGAGAAAGAAATCACACTTATTCATATATACTGCACTATTGTAAATAGTAGTTGCGCCACCATGCTGAATATGCAGCTATAAGCATGTTACATACAGGACATAGCTTTTTTTCTCCCTTCTTCACCTGCAAAGCAGAAAGGTTCTTTGACAGAGTGGCACTTCCAATTTTTTATACTATTTTCCGCTCAAGAAATATTTGTTTTCTTGGACCAAGTAGACACTTTTTAGCCCCCAAGGTTCTTCCTATTTCTGCTAATGAATCAAGTAGTTGAATATACAAGCGTGTGTGTGTGTATGTGCAAGAGAGAGAGAGAGAGAGAGAGAGAGAGAGAGAGAGAGAGAGAGAGAGAGTGAAGAGAATAAAGCATCTGGATTTGATCTACCAGTCTCTCGACAGATTCAGCTGTGTCTAGAAAGGCCAATCACGGAGAGTTGACAAGACCATCAAGAAGATCTGGGTGATGATCCCTGCAGTTACTTTTTGGTGCTAGTGGAATGAAAGGAATCATAGATGTTTTTATGGGATCTCAACTCCAACTCACTCTCTTAAAGCTAGATGTCAGCTTAACCTTTTTTGCTGGACTAACTTAACTCCTGTAATTAGCTCTGATCTATTTTTTAATTTTGTTAGTTCCCTGATATTTTGACTGACACAATGTACAGGGGCTAACAAACTAGTATTTTTGTGCTCTGGTACTTTTGTTCTTTGGTAACTTTGCATCTTCTTGATGCCTTTTATTAATGAAACACCTTAGTTCATCTAAAAAAAAAAAGAAAGGGCAATCATGGAGGTCTATAAAAAGAACATTATAGGTCACAAATTGCTTAGAATTCTTGCAAGAATACACAAACCTATAAGCCAAGTTATGCAGAAGAACTTGCAAAACAACTACAACAAGGAGAAGGAAGTCTTTATCGAGGGGAACCATAAAACAAGGGGATGTAGGAAGGAGGGCAAATGGTGCAAACTAAAATCGCACTGCGCACTTCGTCAAGCTAAGTGCACTGAGATACAGTACTAACACGTAAGCAATCAGATGATCGGACATTAATAATAAGGATTGAGACCTTACTTTGACTACATATATGAATCTCATTCCACTTTCAACAAGCAGAGTATCAGATGTAGTTGTGAATGTAGATAAAGGAGATGCAAAGCGAGGTGATAAAGGTTTCCCTTCATCACTTGAAGCAAAATCAAGAACCGCTTTTCTGGCTCGTATGAAGTTCAACTCAAGGACTTCTTCCATATATGGGCGCAAAAGTACCAAGAGCAATTTCGATAGTTTAAGGCCCTGTTTCTCCAAGGCATTACAGTGATTAAGACTGGCCTGAGCACAAACACTTGCAGCATGTAAAGCAGGAGCTCCATCAGAAGGCGGTGCATGTTCTTTAACCAACCGTACAAAGTATTCAATTTCCCTTTCTGCCCACTGAATAATTCTGTTGCTATAAACAGGATTGTCACCAAACATCGTGCCGGATTCCTTAGTAGTCAAAGAAATGGTAGAGAATACAAGGTTAGACAATGTGGCCGAATAAGTCTCGGGATAACAAGGACAAAGGGGAAGGAAAGCCTCAATACTTTTCTGGAGACGAGATCTGTACGACTTAATAAGTAGCTGATGTGCCAAAGAACCTTTCCCGAGCTTAAGCAAACCAGACAAGGCCTTCTTAAGTTCGACAATACCAATTGAGGGTCGTCCTGTGATCTCAACCAGCTGATTCTCGAGCATCTTTTTTCTTTTAGACAAAGCAGACTTAAATAATGATGGTTCAGTAGATGAAGTGTCTCCTGAACTTTTCAGCTCAGGATGACTTCTTTCTTTAGCATCTATTGCCTCTATTGCTTCTTCAATCTTGTGCTCGGCTAGAAGAACATCAATATTCTCCAAGAATAACATGTTTTCATCTTCCATGGCATTCATGAGGGTATCACCATAATCAGAGCTTTGAGGGCTTTCATTAGCTTCTTGGACATCACCACTAGCTCGGCTCCATTCATCCAATTCTCTACATACACCATTCATGAGATCTTGAACAAGAATCCCCTGGGCTGATATATGCTTTCTAAGCTCATTGAGCTCATGTTCTGTTTCCACAACTTCCTCAGACAATCTACAATGACAACAACAGATTAGAAGTTAACCTTTGCACACATGTATCATAACATGGATTCAGTTACAGTTGCGTATCTGATAAGAGTGTATATAAGTATCTGATACGCTTTTGGCCAATCATTCAGTGTATTTTAAAGAATCTGCAGACAGGACCCATATCCAAGTTGCACCCGTTTGGCATGGGTATATCAAGGCAAATGAAAACACATACTCCCTCCATTTCAAAAAGAATGAACCTGTTTCTTTTTTAGTCAGTTTCAAAAAGAATGAATCCTTCCTAAATTTGGAAACAATGTAACTTTAAAATTCCCCTTTTACCCTAGATGAGATGATTTATAGCCACACAAATATCTATGGATTATTTCAGACCACAAGTTTCAAAGTATTCTCTTTTTTCTTAGACTTCTTGCCTAGTCAAATAGGTATAAACTAATTGAAAAGGATGGAGTATAACATAGATCAGGAGATAATAAATTGAAGGTGATCAGTAGAAAAAAACAAGTACATAATGCATAAAGCAGCTCAATGCAAAAAATAGCCAGTAACGCAAAAAAGAACAGCTGGACATGCAATGTTCAGAACGCCTGAATGCAAGTAATCGGTCGACCTAAATCCATGGAGATTGTTAACACCATCCACATTTTCATCTAGAGATGGTAAGTTGAACAGTCAGTAACTTTCTCTTTCAATGTGCTTTTGCATCTCTTCCTTGTGTTTTTGTCGATAAGAAACTATGTCTTGTAGCCTTGTCCAATATAAAAGATCCCATAATAATTAGGAACATAAGAAGAGCGATGTGATGTTAGCACGTGAAGCTTTCAGTATTGGTATTAGCACCATTTCTGATCAAAATTGATAATGGAACCACTAGATTTTGTTAAATCCGACTGTTATTCTGTTAAATTAACTCTTATTATCCTTCTTTAAATATTTTTTTAAAAATATAACTAACGAAGAAACAGCAAAACAAAAAAAAAATAGAAGGTTACGTATAAGAAGGGAAACATGAAACAGGTGCCAAAGTGCATTTTTCCAATTAAATATTAGATATCTTCTAATTCTTTGCTTATAACCACTGTTTAGACTATTTATCTCTCCACTTTCTGCTTCCTACCGTTTCTCCTTCCATGTTTGAGACACGTCATTGAACAACAAAAGTTCTCACTAACCCCCAAACCAAAGAAACAAAAAACAAAGAGGGAGCTCTTAGAACCAAATAGATGGAAAGACAAGTCTCGTTTCCAATACAGCTCTAAGCAAGGATTCTCAGTACAAGAGACTATGTGCCCGTTTGGATTGGCTTATTTTTAGTGCTTTTAAGCCAAAATAACTTTTAAGCCATTTTGCAGTGTTTGGATGGAGTAAAAAAGTGCTTTTAAACACTTATTTTTAAGCTAAAATGACAAAAACAAGCCAAAAGCCAAAAGTTAGAATTCCTAACTTATGGCTTAAAAGCTATTTTGACCTAAAAGTCACTTAAAATAAGCCCATCCAAACAGGCTCTATAACATCAAGAGAAAACTAATAAATAGTGCACACAGGTGGGTTGCTTTTGGTCCTTCAAGACATGGGAAATGTGTCCATGTGCTACTGACATGAACTCAATGTCAGACTCAAGTATGACTCCAAATACATAGACTAACAGATAGTTTTCATTGCCTCCTAGCTGCGAAAGGATGCATTACACTATTTCACATCTCTTTGAGGTGGTAGTACCTGTATTTTACCTAACATGATGCACGTTTACTCATCTAGTGCAAAGTTTTAAGATAGCTTTTTCTATTGTATCCTTGTAAGTTTTAAGTTTTCAACAGAATGGTAAGCGCAGCTTCCATAGGAAAGTCAGAAAACACGGTTTGTGAAGACGTCGCATGAAATGATGAAACAGAATAATCTTCAACCCTCTTTTGGTCTAGTAAAAGAGTTTCATCAACCAATACCTCAAGAAGGCCAAGCACTTTGTTCGGGTATTACCACACAAGTTCTCCACCGCATCCTTCAAATCCAAAAGTTCAAAGCAGATTTTCCTAATTCCCTGCACAACTCGGAACATTAAACTGGGTAACCACAACAAAAGACAAAAATGACGAATCAACAAGCACCCTGGAAAAGGATAGATTTCTTTGATTTCACATGTGAAAGAAAGCAAGACATCATCATATCCCAACTAGAGAAACTTAAACCACGGTCTAGAGACAACTATATTGCAGGGCTCCAAACATATTCTCAGTAAATTCCAACACTAATTATCATTTCCCCCATGAGCTATTGGACAATTAATGGAAACAGAAATGGAGAAAGGCAAGAAGCATAGCAGGACTACCTTCAAAACGTTTCTACTCAAGGAAATGGAGTATGCATATTTTGGAACAAAACAAAAATGCATGACCATAAAACTTTAGGAAGACATAAGCCTAATATCAGACAGACCATTTCAACATTTCACCATAGCACCACAGTTTTACCGCCGGCATTTGAAAAATTAACCTAGAAAGTCAAATTGAATTTGAACTCCCAAAATAAAAGTTCAGTTCCTCTTCAGCAAGCACAAACTTGCACGTTTCATCAAAGCACCAAAATTTAACTTCCAGCATTTGAAGTCCATGAAAACTAAAGAACACCCAGATGAATAGTCACAAATTTGGTTCAGAATATTGATCAAAGTTTAAATTTAAAAAAAAAAAAAAAAAAAAAAAAAAAAACACACACACACAACGATAAGAGCAGTTGAATTTGCTAGCACACTTAATTTCTCAGCAATGAACCAAAATGGGGGTGAAACGGAAGTAGAGAAAAGGCAAGAAAGAGAGAGAGAGAGAGAGAGAGAGAGAGAGAGAGAGAGTACTTTTTCAGTTTTGGATTGGTAAATGGAGTCGATCTTGGATTGAGGGGTCACACTTTCAATACATGGGAAATCATCTTCTTCTTCACTGCTTTCCATCCTCATTTTTCCTGTTACAGCGACAACAGACCCCCAAACTCCCAGTAGATTTTCCGCTTTGCAGCTGTTGAAAATGGGAAATGAAGAGAGATGCAGAGTTCACTGGACTTCACTTGCAATCAGCATTCGAAATAAGTAGCCTTTCTATATATGCGTGTTGACTGTTGAGGTTCTCTCTCTTTTTTCTTTTCTTTTCCTTTTTTTTTGGGGGGAGGGAGAGGGGAAGAGCGGAGGAGGGAAGCCTTGCTTGCAAATGGAGATTTTGTGAAACAAAACTATGTTTAGCGCATACATTATTTAAAATTGCCTATCATTTGCATTAACTTTACTTTATCTCCATTTATGAAATAAAACTTACTCCCTCCGGTCCACTTGAAGGGTCTGTTTAGAAAGCCACGGGTAATTAGAATCGGAATAATTATTAGGATAGTAATAACACAGTCTAATAATTACGACGATCTATTTGTTTGTCATAGCGTAATTATAATGTAATTACAAGCGTGTTTTTTGGTTGCACAAGTTAATTACATGAATTTTAAATAAAGTAATTATCAAAATTTAAAAATTAATATAATAAATATATGCCTATAAATGAATTTTATAAGTATAAATGATATTAAATTTGGTATTTAAGATGCATATTTTTTCTTCATACACTAATTAATAATCATGTATTTATAACTAATATTGTAAAATGATTGATATATATTTCCAACTTCATAATAATTAGTTTAATTATTCATAAAATTAAAAACATACATTTTATAAGAACATCATGGAATGCATGTTTGATAAAATAAATTGATATTTATAAATATATTGTCATAACATTATGCAAATGTTTGACAAAATTAATTTATCAATTCTAACTTAAAAATGAACAACATATAATGTGAAATAACAAGCCAATATTACTAAAACAAGTAAATTAGAACCATAAATATAATACAATTTTAAAATTCCACAAAAAAAAAAATCACTTTAACATATGTCAAATTCTAACATAATAAAAATAAATTTCAATACGACTTTAAGAATAGAAAATATAATAAGTTTATAATTTCATTCAATAACAGTTACGTAAAATGAAGAAAATAAAATAAATAAGACTTAGTATAACTAGCAAAAAAAAAAAAAAAAAGAAACATGAAGAGAAACTCTCTCTAGAATTATCCCCTTCCCCCAAGATGGCCTCACCCCCATCCTTCCACAGTACCAACTATCACCACGGCCACTAAAACCCCGACCCACCGGATAATATTTCAACTCCGAAGGAAGTTGAATCAACTCCAAAAGAAAAGATTAACACCTTTAAGGAAATGCTAGCGGACGAGAACTTGACAAAGTCAAGCACATACAATTATCAGTACCACCAACTGGAGACAACTCTAAATTCAACCCCAGATGATACAACCAGACGCATCATTCTCAACCAAGAACCAAAGAACAAACTCTACTACCCATGGCGTTTCTCATTAACTATCACGATCTTTGGGAAAACAATTCCCCACCACATGTTGAAACACAAATTACAGCACCTATGGAACCTTAGTGAACAGCTAACGCTGATAGATATAAGATGGGATTTCTTTGTGGTGAAATTTGAAAAGGAAGAGAACATGATGACTACATTGCACGGAGGCTCATGGTTCGTAATGGGACACTTCCTCTCCATTAGAAATTGGGAACTGAACTTTGTTCCGGCTGAATCAAAACTACATGCCACCACTATCTAGATCTGACTGCCCCAATTACCCACGGAGTTCTATGATAAAGAGATCCTAAAAAAGGTAGGGAAAAGGGTTGGAAGGCTGTTGAAAATCGATACATGCACCTCTGCTACATTAGGAGGCAAGTATTCACGCATTTGCATCCAGGTACCCATCGAGATACCGCTACAAACGATGGTACTCATTGGAGAACATAAACAACCAATTGAGTACGAAGGAGATGGTATCATGTGCAACGGGTGTGGGCAATTGGGTCATCTACTCAAGAAGTGCCCAAATCAACGACAAATAGGGGCAAGGGACACAGCAAAAACAACGCCGGCGGGTCACAAAACCAACAAAGAAGATGACTGGAAAGTGGTGGAATTCCCACGGAAAGCAAAACGGCAAGGGAGAACGAAAGTTTTCAAAGCTCAGGCATGATCGGAGGCCACAGAGAACAAAACGGGGAACAGAAAGCGGCCATCAGACTCAGGTAAGTTCTCTGTCCTTAGTAATTTCAATGATTTTGAAGGCGGTAGCATGGCTAGGGAACATGGCGGCGCTAAGGCTATGGAAATTATAGGCCAAACGAAGCAGGCCCAAATCAAGCACATGGGCCTCGTATAGATAGCCCCAACAAGATATGCATCTTAGGCCGCATGGGCCACGACACAATTGTTTGCGCCTACAGCGCACAACCCAAGCCGAATGCGTAATTCACAATCTGTGCCTAGTAAAGAGCACATACTGGGCACGTGCCCCTTCACTTACATACCTAACGCATCGCACGTGGCCCAAGGGGGAACCTATTTCGGGTATGGAAAATACGCCAAATGAAATCTCAAATATGATACACTCCGATTCTGACACAAATCACATTATAGGGTCCACCATTGGGCTACACCTTATCTCTCTAACAACACCACTAACACAGTGCAAAGGGAGAAGGATTTAATTAATCTCTCACTCTCCCTCTCACACTGTAACCAACCTTGTGTCACATCATCACTCCCTTTCTACTGATTTGACTGACATCGTCGCCTCTCAAAGATTTCTAATGATGAGAAATCTTCATGCGGGAAACCCAGCAGAGAAGACCCTTGCTTAAAGGGAAATGACGGCACAACTAAAAAGGTAAACTCCACTATCTTTCTAGACAATAACAATGGAGGGGGAAACAAACAACCCAAAAAATAGCAGTAACATGCAGGACCAAGGGGAGGACCCAAATCTGATAAGGATTTCATCCACTGCACTCCCCATGGATCACATTCCAACCTCATGGTTGGAGATGGCACTGCAAGGTATTGCTTTTCCTTTGAACTTCTCGATAGGGACAGTACCCATATCAGTGGTAATCCAAACCCCCCACTACTTGGCCAAACTGGTCGCAACTAGCCTGAATCATGCCTTGTTGAATTATGGGCACCAACTGTGGTCAGCAACTCTCATACAAGCTCAGTTTGCACTGAGCCAGCAAACAATGACAACATACTTCTAATTCATCATAGATAGCATGCAAACTAAGCTAGAAGGTTGGAAAACTAAATTCATGAACATGGCTGGAGAACAACTTTAGCTAAGTCATCATTGGGATGCATTCCTAACCATGTCATGTAGTACATTAGGTTACCTGCCCAGGTGTGCAACCAAATAGATAGAATTCAGAGGAATTTCATATGGGGAACCACTGCTGAGAAGAAGAAAATGCATCTGATTAAGTGAGGCATCATTACTAAGCCTAGAGAAATAGGGGGTCTTGGTGTGCATAAAGATGACCTTAGGAATACTGCCAGCCATGCTAGTTTGGCTTGGAGGATGTATAACAACCCTCAGGCCCTGTAGGCTAGAGTGTTGTTCCACAAACACTGCAATAGCAATCACCATGGCAGGCACATTTCCTCAAAAACTTAGACTAGCATAAAAAATGGGTGAAATTTGGCAGAGATGCTAATAGGTGGATAGTGCATAAAGGTGATAGAATCAACCTCTATAATGACAGATGGATCCAAAACCTAGAACCCCTTAGAGCTTTGATCAGTGGCCCCCTTAACAGGGAAAAGGAGAATAGAACTTTGGCCACATATCTTCTAAATGGCCAGTTCATCCCCAGCAGGCTTCCCTTCAACATCCCTGGCAGTGTCCTTGACCAATCTGAATGATCCTTGTAATGCTAACCCACTTAGTATGGAAAAAAGGTGTGAAACAGGACCCATAATGGTCTATTCTCCACTAAATTAGCCTATGTAATGATCCTTGACCAATTTGAAGATCTGCACTGTCACGACCCGACCGGAGGGCCGCGACGGGCACCGGACCTACTCAACGGGTACTGGCGTACCCTTCATCTAACTTTCCTTATTTTCTATAAGGCTTTTCATACACATACAATTTCGAACAATAATCATAATGAACTGAAATATCATACCATGATGTGAACATACTTATATACATAATATGCCAACAAGATTGCGATACAAAACTATACAACAAAATGCATACGTTTGCCGACAAGGCAATTCCAACTGTACATAAGTCATCCCATTGTCCATACATAACCCAACGCTTGTCTACTGTCACACCTCTTTTCGTACACTCCCCCGGGAGAGGAAATGTATAAAAATGAGTTTTTCTAATTAAAGTGACATTGATCGAAATGGGATTATTGAATTATTTTCAGAGTCGCCACTTGGAAATTTAAATTGGTGTTCCAAGTCACCGGTTTTATCCCAGATCGAGGAAAAGTTCGACTTTGATAATGAAGTCTGCGAACCAGAAATTCTAAGTAAGGAATTCTGTTAACCCGCGGGAAGGTATTAGGCACCCTCGGGTTCCGTGGTTTTAGCACGGTCGCTTATTGTCATAATCGGCTTTATTAGCTAATTTTAATACCTGTTATTAGCCTATAGTGCATTTCACTTTATTCCGCTTTTCCGCTTTTTAAAATTATTGGAGAATTACAATGTTAATCAAAATATGTCACGAATCACGTCACATAAATGCACCCGTAATTTGTAACACCTTTTAATTAAACATCGGGATTTTAGATTTGGGTCACATAAATGCGCACCCGAGTTTAGGAAATTTAATTATCACAACAACGCGCCTAAAGCAAACTACGCGTTTTTAATTCTTCGAGGGCCATGAATTTTTCTAAATAGCACACCTCGATTTTTCTAAATGTTCACTTAATGAGGGCCATGTATTTGTTGATTTTTGTTTTGCATGGCACGCCTCAAATTATTTAAAAGGGCTCTACTATTTAAAATCATTAAAATCGGATCACCTAAAAGGCATCCCCGAAGTTCGTATTGTCACTATGTCACGGGAACCGTACCCATAGTGGCAACACAATTAATCGAGCTTCAATAACTAATTACTAAAATTTGAAGGCTTATTCGTTCTAGCCCTGCATTTAATTATTTAAGAGGGCCATTAGTGATCGTAGTCGGTTATATGGCTCGCCTCTACTAATGTAACAGATTTTATTAATACTATATGATGCTGCGTACTTGCATTAGTAGCCAATTTATCTAACAAGTAATAGATGAGGTGCAAAATGCAAATAACTCAACAGGAATCCATTGGTGGATATGGTTGTTAACTGTATAACAGGAATGGTTTGATTTTCGAAGAAGGCCGTTATTAATAGTGTCATTTCATACAGATGCTTACAGAAAATGTATAGTTACAAATGCATCCAACAATTCGCAAAAATGGCACATCGCCACAGTTTATATTGATGAAAAGGATAATGCTCTAGGTTTGACATTAATAGCGTTATTTCTATAAATGCCATATTGAGTATATCGACGCAGCTGATTTACAAGTACTAGCCGTTACTTAACATGGCCAACTACATCCTGATTATTATACGAACATTACTATTTTTTGCAAAAACAGCAGCAGGGAAACGAAAACAACCAGTTAATGTGACCTTGTTACGTCCAAGAACCACTATTCATCGCAATAGCAGCCATAATTTGTATGCACAATAACAATGCTACTTTTATAATTTCAGCATTCTACTACACTCTGAAATAGATGGATTTTATGTATTCTATCAAAATCTCACACAATTGCGAAAGAGCGAGTAAGGATTCCACTCAATTAACACATAACTGATTACAAACCAGAAAATTAATTTGGCATAAAACTTCAATATATCTCAGCTTTACCTAAATCTGCTCAGATTTCATGATGATTAAGGGCCTGTCTTATGTTAATTCTTTTAAAAACCTTAAACAATCAGAATAGGTGAGGCAAATGAACTACCAATGACTACTGTAAAATGTCAAAAAAAAAATGATCTGTTCGACTATACAAAGCACTACTTTCTATTATATCAAATGTTTAACATAGCCAGCAATTATCGTCAATTCAGAAAGGAACCATATCAGGAATCAATATAGCAAGAGCTATCATTTGCCAGTGAAAACAGAACAACACAAAATGAGACAATCATTGCATAACCACATATAAACTAATCATTAGTTGTTTTAAACAACAAGAACCAGCGGCAGATTCCTGTATAAGTGATAAAAGATGCAGCAGAACCCTTCAGTGCCATACTCATGCTTGTCAATAGTGAATGAGCGAATTTAAATGGAATGAACGGCAAGTCAAAGATGCGAGAAATTGAGCCAATAATCATCAAACAACATGTTTATTCAAACTTATGAAACGAAATTACATGAGAAGCTGGACACTGACCTATGCTAGTTGAACAACGAAACGGCCTCATCAAGGTAGCGACAGACGAACAGAACAGCAACTCAATCTCACTAGTAATCAAACAGAGAAACAGCTAGCAGACCAACAGCAAGCAAATCGAATCCAATAGCTCCGCAACAATAGGAAAACAGTCAATGAAGTTATCTTCAAGGCTTGGGGAATCAGTGTATTTTTGAAGGAAAATCGTGATGAAAATTGCTTCTTCAAACCACAAGAAAAAGAAATAGTGCTCTCTTCTTTTTTGGCTCCCAATTTCTCTCCCCTTCCCTCAACAAACAGACCCCCTTTTTATAATCAAAACCCAACCGACCTCCTTCTCTCTTTTACCTTTCTGTTTTAAAAAAAGAAAAACAGAAAAATCATTACCTTTAGACCTTTCCCCACTCCCCCACGATTCTGACAGATTTCCCCACCCCAAATCCCAACAGAAATCTGTTGGAATCCTTTTAGAATTACCCCTTCACCCTTTAAGTATTTTATTTACAATTACCCCCCTCCAGTTGTCCCTAAACTCCTTATAAATACTAGCCATTTTATAAACTAGCCTCTTTTTTTAAAAATTTACGGATTAGCCCAAGCTAACCTAAATTCGGCTACCTGTGCAAAACCCTAAAAAAATCGGAAAAATTGAAAGGAAATAGAGAAGGAGTAGAAGATGATGTAGCAAAATAAAACAAGGAGAAAAAGAAAGTGTTACCTTGAACTAATTCCTTAACCTTGGCGATTTTGTGACAAAAATAAAGTTTAAACCGTGTGTTCTTGTCAAGAACACACGGTTAAAACTTACTTTTGTTCAAAAACTTCATTTTATTCTTCCAAAGTTCCGATTTTTACATGGGTTCCTCGGGTTTTTGGGTTTTTTAGTGGATAAAAGGGTCGATTGAAGTGGGGGAGGTGACGGGGTGAGTTAGGAGGTGATTGGGTGTGATTCTTGGCCGGATTTGTGGCCGGAAACCGGCCGGCGATAGGTTTGATGTTGGTGGCGGCTAGGGTTTGCGGGTAAGGGGGCGTTTGGACGGAAGAAAATGGGAAATGGGGTAGGGTTTGGTTAAAAGGCTTATATATGAGGGTAGGTTAGTTTTGGGTCGTTGATCTCATTGAGATCAACGGTCCAGATTGGGTAAGAACGAAAAGGGGGTTTGGGCTGATGAGGAAATGGTGTGGGCCGATCCGGTATTTAGAGCAATTAGGCCAGATTTGGTTCTTTAAAATATTGGCCCAGTCCGTTTTAGTTCTAATTGTTCCCTTGTTTTATTTTGTCTTAATCCTTTTCATTAATTCCTCTTTTTTAATTTTTTGAAAACCAAAATAATTGTTTTCCTAAATCCTAATTTCCTAAATATGAAATTGAGCTAAAATAACTATTTATTAACATAATACTAAAAAGGGTGTGAAATTGAACTATTTTTATGATTTTCGATTTTGTAACACGATTAATTACTAATTTAATTCTAAAATGCAACCTAAATCCTAAATGCATGATGATGATTTTTAGTATTTTGCATGAATTGATTAACTAACCATTGAGTAATTAAGAACCTATTAAAATCCTAAAATAACTAATAATTAATTAAAAATTACTTAATAGTTTTATAAAGATCTTTCGGGTACGGTAAAAATCACGTGCTCACAGCTGCCCCTCTTTGCTTGAAAGCACGAAGAGTTTTCGGGCAAAGACAAAATGAGCAATTCTGCGGGATTTTTTCCTACCCGAATTTAAAAGAGCTTGACCGAATCCTACTTAAAGGATTGCCTACATATCCTTGGCTGTGAAGGAATCAGGTCAGTGTAGTTCTGGAGGTTTGGTAGCTGGGACTTCTGGAAGCTGTGATTGCGTTGCTGCTGCTGTTACTGTTTGTTGCGCTCCTTATTACACCAAAAAATAAAAATAAGAAGCTAAACTAACTATGTCTGATAGCTACGAATTACAAGATTCCTATCTACAAACTTCTTGGCACTTGATCTTGAATCTTCTTGTGCATCTTGAACTGTTGATTCGCATTCTTGACGCGAGCTTTTGCCATTCCTAACTTGACTTGACCCTGTTCTTCAGGCGGACTCCTGCTAGTGAAACTTGAATTGCATTCCCTCGTTATCCAGGTGGGTGCCTGCTATCACGACAGTAAAACAAACAACAAACTTTCTGCCCCAGTTTAGAACTTAGTTATATCTGCGGGGACTTAAAACTTACTGCCTAAAGAATTCTAAAACTTGTAGAGAACTGAGTCTCACTATTCATGAAGATTTGAAAAATTCAAAACTAAATCCCATTATCCAGGAGGGTCCTGAAACAAAATTAAATCTCATTATACAGGAGGGTCCTGATACAAAAATTAAATCCCATTATCCAGGAGGGTCCTGAAACTAAAATAAATCCCATTATCCAGAAGGGTCCTGAAAATTAAAATTAAATTCCATTATCCAGGAGGGTCCTGCTACTGAAACTAAAATTAAATTCACTCGTTATCCAGGTGGGCGCCTGCTACTGAAACTGAAATTAAATCCCATTATCCAGGAGGGTCCTGCTACTGAAACTAAAATTAAATTCCCTCGTTATCCAGGTGGGCACCTGCTACTGAAACTGAAATTAAATCCCATTATCCAGGAGGGTCCTGCTACTGAAACTAAAATTAAATTCCCTCGTTATCCAGGTGGGCGCCTGCTATTGAAATTAAAAATTAAATTCCCTCATTAGGCGCCTGCTACTGAAATTAAAAATTAAATTCCCTCGTTATCCAGGTGGGCGCCTGCTACTGAAATTAAAAATTAAATTCCCTCGTTATCCAAGTGGGCGCCTGCTACTGAAACTAAAATTAAATCCCATTATCCAGGAGGGTCCTGCTACTGAAACTAAAATTAAATTCCCATTGTACAGGAGGGTCCTGAAAACTAAAACTAAATTTACCTGAGTCGTGCTCTTTGTTTGGGGAAACACTCGAATAGCAATTTTGCTTCTCGATCTCTGTCTTTTGTGGATTGATAACTTCTATGCCTTCTGTTTCAAACACATAAACTTTATTAGTTTAAAACATGGTGGTTAGTTTGTGGCATCCTTGCTGGAGGTTTGCTTCTGTTGGAGAATGTATTCCAGTTTTGGCTTGGCTGGGGACTTGAATGAGCACAGGGTTGTTTAACCTCTGACTGTGATCGGCTTGCATTTCTCTGAACAAACCGAATCTCTTATCCTTATCTATTGCATTACACTTCTAACCTGAACGCTGTTACAATCTTGTATTTTCCAAAACTCGCCTTATCACCTGACCTTTGGGTTACTTCCCTTGCGATATGCTCGGCCAAGTTCCGCTTTATGCAATTTTAGAAGTTGGTAGTAAGCTTGAAATCCTTTCCCGCTTACTCAACATAGCTAACTCGCAAAAAAACTTACAAAGATAGACTCGATAAACAAAAAATGTAATGATTTTGTGATTAAGAGGAAACAAAGGAAAATTGTGAACATGAACGATTATGTGGAGGAAATTTAGAAAGACTTATCTGAAGGAATTGGCCGGTTCCAGTGATCATGCATTTTGGACCAATCAGCCTAATCCATCTAACCGATCACATCCAATTCATATCGTAGATCCAACTTCCAAAAATCGATCTTTCACTGATCCCGTTCTGTTTGCTATTTATCTCTGAACTCACAATCGTCTTATGGTGCCCGTAAAGGTTTTCACCAATAAGACTCTCTCATTCTCAATTTTTCTCTCATCTCACCATTGCCTTATGGTGCCTGTGAGGGTTTTCACCAATAAGACTCTCTCATTTTTCAATTTATGCACCCCGAACACGGTGTGACCCCTGTTATAGACCATATCTCCATTTCGATTGACCCGGCGTCCTCAAAGATTGATCAGAAGGTCTTTCTTTGGACTGTAGCGTGGGGCTTTTGGACGGGGTTAGAAAAAAAGGTGCCATGAAGGCTCAAGGTAATTAAAAATAAAATAGGGGTTGAAATTACAACTTTTGGAATCAAAGTTTTTACGAATCCAAACTCCTGCCCCAGTTCTTTTGGGTCTGGGAAATTTGAATTTTTATTTTGGTGAGACCGAGCCGTGAGGCTGCCTACGTATCCTTTAAAAAGGAATCAGGTCGAACGTAGTTCAGGCCGTTCCTTTCTCTTTTGTTTGTTTGTTTCTTTCTTCTTCTTTCTTTTCTCTTTTCCATTTTTCTTTCCATTTTTCTTTTTTTTTCTTTTCTTTTGTTTTGTTTTCATTTTATTTTCATTTTTCATTTTCTTTTCTATTTTTTTTTCCTTCTTTTCCTTATTTCTGTTATTGATTCCAAAAGAGGGATTTGAACAAAAACAAGTAAAGCTCAAAAAGGGTAACGAGTGATAAAAGTGTTTGGATAGCTGAACAAAATGCCTTCTTCATTTCAACTTTGAACATGCCGAGTACAATTGAAGAAATCATATACAATATTTCTTAACGACATCAGAATTGATAGCCATATCTACACATTCGCCTTCTATATCTGTTAAGTACAAAACACCGTTTGGCAAAACTCTGGTTACAATGAATGGTCCATACCAGTTTGGGGCGAATTTTCCTTTGGCTTCTACCTGATGAGGAAGCATGCGTTTCAATACTATCTGGCCTACTTCAAATTTCCGAGGGCGTACCCTTTTGTCGTAAGCTAGATCAGTTGACAACTTATTAGACTACCAAATCAGTGCTCAAACCCTGGCATCTTGTCATATGACCAAGCGAAGACGTCTTTGTACTCAAACAATGTTTTGATTATTTTCTCCTTCATTTGTTCACACTTATCTTGGTTTTCTCAACATCATTACGGTCCCCTAAATTGATGGCTTCAGTCTCACTCAAATTAGGTTTCGGTTTTTTCATCAAACTTTTTTTAACTCTTTACTGATTTGCCCAAAATGCTGCTCCCTCATCATATTCTATTTCCTCGTCGTATTCTACTTCTTGTTGTTATTTCAGAATTAAATTGGCTTTTAAGACTTGGCTGAAAATTTCTCATGCATGTCATGTCACTGCAACCAGCATAAAAAGAACTGTACGAAAGAACAAAATGAACGGGAGATTGCATTTCATTGAAAATAAAGGATAGAAGAGTTTGAACATCACAACAAACAAAGCTAAAGAAAAATCAGAATTACAACCCTGGAACAAGAAGGGAAATAAAGCAAACTACCAAGACTCCTTCCTGATGGGGAGAGGAGTAACTTCCCAATTGCTAATCTTCACTTTTGGGGCCGA
>MCJB01002505.1:0-18926 GCA_002018475.1 Nicotiana obtusifolia | reverse complement strand
ATATATATATATATATTCGTTTTTTATATTTTTATATGTCTAAATATTTTTTTCATTTTCTGATTTTTACTTTAAAGACTATAGCTAACAACCTATTAAGAAAACAAAAATACTAAACATTATCCGCTAGAAAGAAATAAATTACAACCAACAATTAAACTAACAAATGCATAATATCCACATCACAATACACAAATTTCAACAACAAACAATTACCAGCACACGAAGTACTTCCCCCACCCCACACTTAAAGTATGCATAGTCCCAATGCATTAAAAATTTAAGTAATAAAGCAGGGTGAAAAGAAAACTCCCTCTCAGTCCGTGCCAGTCTCATCAGAATCCAGCTCGAATGGTACCAATGCCATGGGCTTTGTAGCTTCATCATCGTCATCCCCCTCGTGATCTGAGCCTTGCACGGTGTTGGCGTCCTCGGCAGAATGGACCGGACTGTCAGGTGCAATCCCTAACATTTCCTTTGACGCGCTGGAGAGATCGTCGCGAAAGTGCATGCGCTCTTCATCAGAGATGCCCGCTCGGCTCATGAGTAGGTTGATAGCATTGTACATGTATTTTTTGAAATTTTCATCCCGCTCCAACCTAGCTGTTGGGGTGAGTTTGGAGGATGGCTCCATGACGGAGGTAATTTCCATAAGGCCAGCTGGGGCCTCCACCACTTCATCATGCCCCGGATATTTGGGCACTCCCAAAAATCTCATATACTGGGTCAGGAGGTTGCCATAATATAGCCGCCTAATCTGTCGCCCGAATCTGGTACGGGCCATCTCGGTGAGCATGATCTCCGCTATATTGATGGGTAGGCCAGTCATAAGGGAAAAAATCAAACACACTCGAGCTTGAGTGCAGTCGCTGCTGTGTTCAGCAGGCATCAGCCTAGCCTGCACAAAATTTTGCCACACTTTGGCGGTGTTGTTGAAATCTGCCCTGACCATCGAGAGATGTATATTCCCCTGCTTCCTGTTCCATTTGCCATTGGAATCAATGCCACACAAGGTATGCCGGATGAGCTGATAAGGGGGACTTTTGATGAGGTTTTGAAGGCGCTGCGGATCGGCATTTTCAACACCCAAATAGTTGCACAGCTCTTCCCTTCCCAATGGCACCTCGGTTCCTCGAACATAAGAGTTGGAGCACTGGTGGACCCAGTTGGCATATAATTCGCGAACGAGACTCAAATTTGCTGGCCCTGGGCAATCAAGAAATTTTTCCATTCGGGAGAGGCGTAGTCTAGCAAGAACATCCGGGAACCGCCTTTCCAATGAAGTGGTGTTGATGCCCATTTCGTAAACGTAGCGCCCAGTGGGCACAAAGTTCCAATACCACACGGCTGCAGCATCATTAACAAAGTCCAATCGCGGCCGAGGCCTGGTGGGAACTTGCTGCGATCCCTCATCTACTTGCTTGCCTTTTGATTGTCGAGATTATCCATCTCCTTGTTTGCGCTTTTTAGGAGCTCGTGAAGTGGCGGAAGCCTTGCCAAGTGCTTTCCCTTTTGCATCATCACGTGCCATATCGTCCTGCAACACGACAAATAGAAAAGTGAGAAAAGTGTAGTACAATTTCATGAAGGGACCCCACACTTAAACTCGAAGTATAAAAACAAGTGTTGCAATACAATTTACGGGTAATCAAGACTTCCCCGTGTGTGAGAAATAGTGAACATGGAGACGTGAATAAGTGATAATAACATACGAGAAAAGCTCGGCACATCTATCTAAGACTAGAAAACACAAACATGAAACTAGCGTATACATATTTACAACATACATGAGTAATAAATATGGCGCACTACATGTTCGACAACAAAGATTGACCCCTCAACATGTAGAATTCACCCATGATACCCCACACTTAGTTCAAACGCAATTACAATTATTTTCGGTTACCAGACTTCACCGGGGCATTAAAATTTTCATTCAGGCATTTAAACAAACAGGTGGTGGGCATGAATAGTGTTCTTCACCCTCAACAATGGTGAAGTGTAGTAGCCCTCCCGATTTTTACGAAGTAGAGGGAATGTTAGTTTACTACTTCGATAACAACAATAACCAAACAACATATCGGCTTACACTCAGACAACCATGAATTTCAAGAATAAAAGAAAAAGAAGAGGGAAGGGAATGTTGGGAATGGGAACATGAATGGATATACACAAATAAAAAACAAAGAAATTAAAAGAGAAGATGAAAGAGTAGAGAAGATGTTTATACCTGAAGATGGAAGATTAAAGTTAAGAAAATCCGAAATTGTTAGTGAGGAAGAAGACAGAAGAACGCTGGGTCGGGGAATTTTGTTTTGTTTTAGTGCTGTTTTGTGGTGGAATTCGGATGGTATGTTAGTATAAAAAGGGTTAATTTTATTAGTATAAGACGGGTTGTGGGTCGGGTTAGTGGGTATGGGTCGAAATTAAAAAAAAAATTACTTACCTGGATACCCCCCCAGCCGGCGCCTAGCACCCGCCCTAGCACTGGGGGTCTTGGAAGTCACTGCCTTCAACGCTGCAAGCAGCGCTGGGCGTTGGCCTGGGCGCTGGAGGCAGAACTGTTTCGCTGATTTTCCTTTTTTTTTTTTTTTTTTGTATTTATACATCATTGTATCTACTATTTTTATACATCAATTATATTCCCCTAGCTAATCTAAAAGACTAAAATAAGAATTTAACTAAGAAAACATGATAAAAATTGGGTTGCCTCCCAACAAGCGCCTGATTTAACGTCGCGGCACGACTCCAATTTTTCGCCTTATTCGTTGGTGAGTACGACCTTGGTTTTATCCCTATCGATCAAACCTCCCCAATAGTGCTTAACCCTTTGTCCGTTCACCAAAAATTTTCTTTCATTGTTCAGAGCTCGCAGTTCAATTGCACCATATGGAGTAACCCGCACCACTTCGAAAGGACCTGACCACCTTGATTTTAGCTTTCCGGGAAATAGCCTTAGTCTTGAATTGAGTAATAGCACCTGTTGCCCGGTTCAAAATGGCTGCTTGTCATGCCATCGCTTTGTCTTTTCTTTATATAATTTGGCATTCTTGTAGGAGTGTAGCTGAACTCATCTAATTCATTCAATTGCATGAGTCGCTTTTTGCCCGCAGCTTCAAAATCCATATTCAATCTTTTTATCGGCCATTAAGCTTTATGCTCCAATTCCACCGGTAAGTGGCATGCCTTTCCATAGACTAATTTGTAGGGAGATGTTCCAATTGGAGTTTTGTAAGCTGTCCTATATGCCCAAAGTGCATCATCTAGCTTTGAGCCCAATCCTTTCGGTTCATGCTCACTGTCTTCTCTAGAATTTGTTTAATCTCTCTGTTTGACACTTTCGCTTGGCCGCTTGTTTGGGGGTGATATGCTGTGGCAACTTTGTGACGCACCCATATTTTGCTAGAAGATTATTGAGTAGCCGATTGCAAAAGTGTGTTCCTTCATCGCTGATTAATGCCCGTGGAGTGCCGAATCTGGAGAATATGTTCTTTTTGACGGATGCAGCGACTACCGTGGCATCATTTGTAGGCAAAGCAATTGCCTCTACCCATTTTGACACATAATCAACGGTAAGCAGAATGTATTTGTTCCCTCTGGAAGGTGGGAACGGCCCCATAAAGTCTATCCCCCAAACATCAAAAATTTCAATTTCGAGAATGTTGTTGAGGGGCATCTCTTGCTTCCTTGTGATGGTGTCTGTTCTCTGACATTGATCGCACCTTTTTACAAATGCATGTGCGTCCTTGAGCAAGGTTGGCCAGAATAGACCGGATTGTAGTACTTTAGCTGTTGTTCGGTCTCCTCCGTGATGGCCTCCATAAGGTGAGGTGTGACAATCATGCAATACGGACTCCACTTCTTCTTCCGGAATACATCTCCGCATCAACTGATCAGCACACTGTTTGAACAAGTAAGGTTCGTCCCAGTAGTAGAAATTCACATCGTGCAAGAATCTTTTTCTGGCTTCAGTCTTGAAATCTGGAGGAAGTACTCCGCTCACCAAGTAGTTTACATAATCCGCATACCAAGGGGGAGAGTCATGACTGATTGCAAAGAGATGTTCATCTGGAAATATTTCTTTTATTTGTCCATCTTCTTCCATGTGATCATGATTTTCTAAAGGGGATAGATGATCCGCTACGTGATTTTCTGTCCCCTTCCGATCTCTGATTTCCACATCGAATTCTGCAACAACAATACCCAGCGCATTAATCGAGCTTTAGACTCTTTTTTAGTAAATAGGTACCTGATTGCTGCATGGTCGGTGTGGACTATGACTTTCGTTCCCACCACATAAGCTCGAAATTTCTCAAATGCCCAAACTACTGCTAACAATTCTTTCTCGGTGGTTGTGTAATTTTGCTGTGCTGCGTCAAGAGTTTTGCTTGCATAGTAGATTGAGTGGAACACCTTGTCTTTCTGTTGTCCCAGCACTGCTCCAATTGTTAAGTCACTAGCATCACACATAAGTTCAAAGGGCAATGACCAATCTGGTGCTACGATGATAGGTGCAGTCACCAACTTCTCCTTAAGTGCTTCAAACGCCTTGAGGCAGGAATCATCGAATTTGAAGGATACATCTTTTTCAAGCAACCTGCACAAAGGTGTAGCAATCTTAGAAAAATCTTTAATAAAGCGTCTATAAAAACCTGCATGTCCCAAGAAGCTCCGGACACCCTTTACGGAATTGGAGGAGGCAATTTTTCAACGGCCTCCACTTTAGCTTTATCTACTTCGATGCCGGTTCTGGAGATCTTATGCCCCAATACAATTCCTTCTTGCACCATAAAGTGGCACTTTTCCCAATTAAGTACCAAATTTGTTTCTTCACACCGTGATAGCACCTTGCTAAGGTTCCTTAAGAAATCATCATATGAAGACCCAAAAACGGAGAAATCATCCATGAACACTTCCATAAATTTTTCCACCATATCGGTGAAAATAGCCATCATGCATCTTTGGAATGTTGCAGGTGCGTTGCATAGGTCGAATGGCATTCGCTTGAAGGTGAAGGTGCCATAAGGGCAAGTGAAGGTAGTCTTCTCTTGATCTTCGGGGCATATGACAATTTGATTGTACCCCGAGTAGCCATCCAGAAAATAATAGTATTCATGCCCTGCTAGTCTGTCGAGTATTTGATCAATGAATGGGAGTGGGAAGTGGTCCTTTCGGGTTGCTTTGTTGAGTTTCCTGTAGTCAATGCATACCCTCCATCCTGTGATAGTTCGAGTAAGAATCAATTCATTCTTCTCGTTCTTTACAACGGTCATCCCCCCTTTTTTAGGTACACACTGCACTGGGCTGACCCAATTGCTGTCAGAAATTGGGAAGATGATACCCGCGTCAAGTAACTTTATTACCTCCTTCTTCACCACTTCTTTCATTATTGGATTCAGTCTTCGCTGCTTCTCTACGCTAAGGCGGTGTCCCTCTTCTAGAAATATTTTATGCATGCAAAAAGATGGACTGATTCCCTTGATATCTGCTATGGTCCACCCAATTGCCTTTTTGTATTCTCGAAGGACCCGAAGCAGCTTTTCCTCTTGCGTGCTGGTCAGACTAGATGATATGATCACTGACAACGTCTCAGAATTACCCAAATATGCATAGCGCAGATGCGCTGGAAGTGGCTTGAGTTCAAGCTTTGGTGCTTCCTCAATAGATGGCCTGGGAAAGGTCAGAGTAACAGGCCTCTCCAATTCTTCGAATTTTCTAAACCCCTGAATATAATTGCAAGATAGGTCCAGTAATTGCTTGATTTCCCCCATCATCTCATCTTCATTAACTTCCATATTCCCAATCAATATACGTTCAACGGGGTCAGCTGGGCTCAGTTAAGGAACTAAGGATGTAGAGACATTCTCCACCACTGAAATCATGGACAACTCTTCATAATGTGTTGGCAGTCGGAGTGCTTTATAGACATTAAATACTTCTTCTTGATCTCCCACCCGCATAGTCATTTTACCTTCACAGACATCTATAATGGCGCGGCCGGTAGCTAAGAATGGACGCCCCAAAATAAATGGGACGTCCTGATCTGGCTCGTAATCCAAGATGATGAAATCTGCCGGAAATATGAACGAGCCAACTTGGACTAGGACGTCTTCAATCACACCTTCCGGACGAGCCAAAGAGCGATATGCCAACTGTAATATAACCGTGGTCGGGCGTGGGTCACCCAACCCCAACTGTCTGAACACTGAAAGTGGCATCAAATTTATACTCGCTCCGAGGTCGCATAATGCTCTTCCCACAGCATGTTTCCCAATTGAAATCTGGATAGTGAAGCTGCCCGGATCCTTTAATTTTTGTGGTAGCTTGCCTTGAATTCTCGAGCTGCACTCCTCAGTAAGCGCCACCATTTCAAATTCAGTCAATCTCCTTTTATTGGCCACAATATCCTTGATATACTTTGCGTATTTAGGTACCTCTTGCAAAATATCCACCAATGGAATGTTGATCTGTACCTGTTTTAGAATTTCAAGGAACTTTTTGTATGCCTCATTATCTCTCAACTTCTGTAACCTTTATGGAAATGGAGGTGGTGGCCTTGCAACCAATTGCGGGGGTTGTTTAGCTCCTGCCTCTTCAACCGATTTCTCAACCTCTTTAGCCTTCTCTGCTGTTACTTCGATGGTGATTGGTTTTTTATTGAAGGTCACCTGCTTCTTCTTTTTCGATTCTACCTCTTCTAACTGTCTCCCGTTCCTCAATGATACCGCATTTAGTGCTGCCCTTGGGTTAGCTTCAGTATCGCTGGGTAGTGCTCCAGCTGGTTGAGTATTTTGAGCCCCGGCCAGCTGTCCCAACTGGCATTCCAAATTCATCACTGTTGTGGTGAGGGTTTGGTATTCAGTTCTAAATTGCTTGTTGTCCTACACCATCTGCTTTAACAACTCATTCGTATTATCATTTGATTGTGGAGGTTGCCTTTGTGGTTGGTTATAATTCCCCTGCGGTCTGCCTGTATTCTGCTATTGTTGATGACCACCCCATGAAAAGTTGGGATGATTCCTTCAATTTGGATTGTAGGAATTCCCATATTGTGCATTCTGATTTATGAGCCCCCTGTTCTGTTGTCCCACATACTATATGGATTCTGGATTAGTGGGGCACATATCACTTGTGTGGTTGTCACCACACATCTCACAGCATAATGACATTTGTTGGACCTGCTGTCTTGGTTGAACCTGCTGCATCGTCATTCTGTTCATCTGATTGGCCAGTTTAGCCATCTCTGCTCTCATAGCTGCAAGGTTATCCAATTCTATCAACCCATCTCCCTTCTGTTTAATGGCTCAGTGTGAGTCACCATCACCTTGCCAATTATGATCATTGGCCGTGAAATTGTTCAATAGGAGTTGGATTTAACTATACGACTTGGCCATGCAACTTCCCCCGCAAGCTGAGTCAAGGTTCATTTTTGAAGCTTCATCTAGCCCATCAACAAACGTGTGTCCCAGTACCTCATCTGTCTGGCAATGGTGTGGACAGTCCCTAAGCAGCTTCTTATACCTTTCCCATGCCTGTCGAAGGGTCTCTCCTTCCCGTTGTTCAAATCCCAAAATCTAGCTTCTCAGTGACTTGGTCTTCTTGGTTGGGAAGAATTTGATCAAGAATTTTCTGGCCAGGTCATCCCATGTGTAAATACTGTTAGCAGGCTCCTTTTGCAACCACTCCTTTGCTTCCCCCACTAGAGAAAAGGGAAACAATGTCAACCTCACATAGTCTTTAGACGCATTTGGATAATTATAAGTGTCCGTGATTTCCAAAAAGTTTTGAATGTGTCTCTGTGGGTCTTCGTGCGACAGTCCCACATACTGCCCTGTAGACTGGATTAGCTGCACCATGTATTGCTTCAACTCAAAGTGCCCTGTGATTTCAGGCTTGACAATCGCCTGAGTCATATTGGCGAGATTTGGTCTTGCAGCTTCAATTACTGCTCTTTCTGCGTTCCCTGCCATCTCAATTGGCTATGGTTGAACAACAATGTCCAACTCTCCGTTAATTCTGGTCCTGGCTTCTACTTCCCTCCTTACTCTGTGTAGTGTTCGTTCAATTTCTGGATCAAAAGGAAGAAGGTTGTTTGCGCTTCTACTTCTCCGCATTCAATAGAAGAGCCTGTGTCAATGCAAACAACGTAAGCCGATTATTGAAACTTGAATAAATAACAAATATAAGCTGAAGTTGGTAAAGTAGTAGATTTTTAAGTCCCCGAAAACGGCGCCAAAAACTTGTTGCTCCCTAACGCACACGCAAGTATACGCGGTCGACAAGTAATATAGGATGATGAGTCCAGGTTGTCGTACCCACAGGGACTTAATTTAACTACTTTCTAACGAACTAATACTGTTATTTAAACAAGCAAAGGTCGAGTTTCAATAGATGGATTATTATAAATTGTAATTCTAATTTATATCTAAGAATTGCAAGGAACAAATTATGTGTTGTAAACAAATATTCCAGGGTTGTGATTATTATCCCAATCCTATTGTGTTCTAGTTGACTTTCCGTTCATATAATTCATGTATGGTTGCTAATTAATCGATAATCATACTCATAGCCTTCTTCCGAAGTACTATTCGCCTATTCTTAATTAGATTAACACCTATATTCTTATGGAATTAATCTATCAAGAATGCAATAAAAATACGATATTCAATTAAGCATGGTGATTAAGTATATTCCTATCCTAACCACGAATCCGCCCCCCTTAAAAGGTTAAGAACATGCTTTCTTCAATTCTTTTCTAATATAAGCATAGTTTTTCCAAACATGGCATAAATAATTGATAAAACTTAATTGATGGCCAAAACAATTAAGCAATTAGGCATAAAATTGAAGAAATAACCATATGATTATGAATTATAAATGAGGAATTGTCAACTTCGAACAGGGGTGATTAGCCACTCATGTTCAGAATAATCAAAAGATAAAGTATTGAAAAACTATAAAAATACTAGACAAAGATGAAGAACTGAAGATCAATTGCTTCTGTGCGATGTTCCGTAGTGTTCTAGACTCCAAAATCACGTTCTCCTCCTTCCTATTGAGTTTGGAGGTGTTTATATAGGAGTTGGGAAGGTTTGGGGTTGAATTAGTGGACCCTTAGACTGATTAGGACGAATTTCCGGAGTGGGTGCCCTGGCTGGCGCCAGGCGCCTCCCAGGGCGCTGCAACCAGTGAGTTTTTTCCATGTTCTGCCTCCAGTGCCACAGGTGGCGCTAGGCGCTACCTGTGGCGCCCAATGCCTCTGGGTCCGCTTTCGTCTCGTTTTGGCTCGTTTCTTGCCCGTTTCCCCCAATTTCTCCCGACTCATTCCTACACATAAAAACACATTACATTAACATGAATCGAAGCAATTAACATCCCAATTCATAAAACAAAAGCAGATGTGACTATCTAGATTTTCAATGCCATCAAGAATGTAAACATTTTCATACTTTTTTCCTGGGAGTATTATTTTACCTGACTCATCTTCAATAGCGCATTCTGTTTTCTTGAATTAAACTTCGTACCCTAAATCACATAGCTGACTTATACGCATGAGGTTATAGTTGAGTCCATCTACAGGATATACTTCAATAATATCACAATTGTATTGAATGGAACTGTGCGAGTGCCAACTATCTTTCCTTTTGAATTATCACCAAATTTGACACTTCCTCTATTTATCTTAGTAACTTCTTTGAACAGGTTCTTGTCACCTGTCATGTGACTGGAACACGCACTGTCTAAGTACCATTTTTCTTTGCGGCTCTTTCTGTGGTGTTCCTACAAAATAGAATTATCACTTTCTTTAGGTACCTAAGCTTGCTTGGGTCCTTGTTGGTTAGTTCTACTAAGATCAGGATTGTTTTTGGGTTTCCAAATCCATCCTGAAACATTAGATTTACGAAATCGACATAAAAAATATTTATGTCCAATTTTGTTACAGTAATGACACATAGGGGCTGATCCAGTTTTTGATCTACCACTTATGTTAGTACTTGTGGACTCAGTTCTAACTGGTCCTTTTCCAGTTGACTTGCAAGTCGCCTGGTTAGACTTGACAGAACTGTGACTGGTGGATTTGCGCATGCCATTAAGTTGCATTTACAATTCCTGAACTTCATCTTGAAGTACATATCTTTCGATTTCACAGACATCAAGCTTGAGTTCCCAGTCTTTATTTTCCTTATTGAGTCTCCTTAGTTCATTTATCCTTTTGAGACTCTTTCAGGGTAAGGTCAAGAATATCTTGCAATTCATTACATCTATCACAGTTATAAGATCTTACCTCGTTTCTTTCACCTCGTGCCATGAAACAATTTTCAGTATCTTCTTTGCATTCATCGTCTGATGCATCTTCATCGGTCCAGCAGCCCGATTATTTGTTCATGTCGTTTTCCAAAATGGTCATGAAGCACATATTTGCTATTTCTTCGTGTTCTGAACTGTCTTCATCACTCCAGCTTTCGAAAGATTGGTTTTTATTGAATCTTCTGGAAACCTTTCTTTTAAGATCTGCGCATTCAGCTTGAACATACCCATACCTTCCACACTCATAACATTTTTCATCATTCTTGTCTTGTTCATTATATTGCCTGGTTCAACTAGGTGGCATCCTACCCCTTCTTGTGTTTCTGTATCTTCTCATTAAACCATCCATGTTCCTAGATACCATGGCAATCTCTTCTTCAAGAGCTTCTGGGTTGTCATCAATATCATTTTCAGGTCTTTCAGTTGTACTTTGAAAGCAACTGTTTTCTTCTTTTCTTCCTAGTTTGTTTTCTTGAGATTTGTTTTCTCGAATGTTATAAGATCTCCTCGAAGCTCATCATATGAAAGTTTGTTTAGATCTTGATATTCGAGTGCAACTACTTTTGTCTGCCAAGTGGTAGATAGGCTTCTTAGAATTTTCCGAACTTGATCACCACTTGAGTATGGTTTACCAAAGGCTTTTAGATCGCTAATGATTTTGCTGAACCTTGCAAGCATTTCCTTAATGGATTCTCCTTCTTTCATTTGGAAGAGTTTATAGTTACGAACCAGCATGTTAATGTGGGTTTCTTTCAGTTTGTTGGTTCCTTCATAAGTAACTTCCAGTTTATCCCACATTTCTTTGGCTATATCACAACTTGAGATTTTCTCATACTCCTCTCTACCTATAGCATTATAGATTAAATTTTGTGCCTTAGCATTGACCTAAACAACTGCCATTTGCTCGTCTGTGTATTCATCTATATTTTCTAGATCAGCAGGTGGTTGAGCTGCTGCTGGTAGTGGATAGTTCCCTTTTGATAACGCGCCATAATTTGACATCATAGGATTTTGCATATATTTCCATTTGCAATTTCTAGTGAGAAAAGTGTTGTCCATTGAAATATGGTGGCCTAACTTGCAACGTTTCTTCTTGAAAGAGTGCTCCGTCAGTTACTTGATTTGCCATGATCTTTTCTCACAAGTTAATAAGCAAAAAGTATGAGACTAGCTTTGATACCAATTGAAAGTACAAGGGGGAAGGGGAGGATAAATTGATGATTTTTATTTTCAGTAGTTGACTAGTTTGCCAATCAGTCAATTAGAGATAAAAACAGAATAACAATAATGCAGAAATGAAGAGCAGGAAATAAAGACATCAGGATTTTTATACTGGTTCAGATTCAATGTGAATCCTACATCCAGTCCCCTTAGGTTGCAACGGTGATCTCTTTCAGTATTTGAAGTATCTCGAGTACAAGATGGTTGATGTAGCTTTACACCAACGGCTCAGTTTCTACGTCACTTTTCTCTTCTTCATACAATGCCTCACCGGTGTTTATCTCTCTTTCTTCTCTCACTAATTACACAGCAGATCTAAGAAGAAGTACAATGCTTGTTTGGAGTACAAAAAAAGAGTGATAATGGTTCGTTCAAAGTATATCTTCTTCAAGTCTAGAACATATATATATATATATATATATATATATATATATATATATATATTTCATGAAGCCTTCTTGACTCTTGATTGACGTGAATCTTGAGAGATTATTAACCCAAGGGAGTTGATCCTTGAAAGGAATCATAAATTGATTCTTTCCAAGAATAAAGTCAAGTTTCCGTTGATCTTCCTTGATTTGTGGTCTTGACAGGCTTTTCATCCGCTAGGCATATCTTTTCCGTTAGTTGAGTGATCAGCGATAGATCCCTTGATTTCTGGCTTCAATGATCTCCAGTGCACCACTTTGCAATCTTGTTTCCCTTTGATTTGGGACCTTCCTATTATAGCTTTCGTCAATCATCTATCAAATCATTGATCGATTATTCTTCCGGATCTCTGCTGCTTCTTCCTTTTTCATCTCTAAGTGTTGATTCTTGTTCTTTACTTTGATTCTAGAGCTCTCGTTAATAGATTATTTCCTTAATCTATACTTGAATGATCTTCTTGATTCTTTTGTTTTATCCCTTGTGATCATGCACCAAATATGATATATTATTTTTCATCATTGAAAATCATATTTAACAAAGGCATCAACCCAAGGGTAATACTTTATTCTTCTCAAATACCCTATTACTTTTGCCTTGCTGTTGCCTCCGCCATACACCTTGGAATATTCTGTTGTTTCTTTGATGCCAAATGAAATAAGTACACTAATTAGGTTACGAAATATAATTTAACATTATTATTTATGTTCTCATGTAAATGATGTATAATAGCATATAGATTATATTAAATTTTATATTTTTGAATATAAAATATCTTACTTAAATAGAGTAGTATATGATATTATAACATGGTATTTTGTTTTATTTTATATTTATATCTGCACCAATTACCTATCATCATCATATACATCACGTTCAAATATCTTAATAATTGCACATCAAATTTAAACATAGTAATTTTAAAATAATAGAATCTTGTCACGTCCTTAGTCGTTAACTACGTACACGTGCGACACATGACAATTTGCTCATGATCTTGCACAACTTGCTCACGTTCTTGCTATGCCAATTCAGCCTTACTACACTCAAGAGCGCTAAGAGAATAGTAGAAAGAACGCAAGAGAATTGTTAAAGGAAGCTTTGTATTAGAGAGAACTTGAATTGTTTTTTTGGTGAATTACAAATGGATGGCCCCCTTTATATACTAGTCTTTAGGGGCTAGAGTGTAAATATTAATTGTTACACAAGTCCTTAATATTTACAAGATAAAGGCTTTCTCTAGAATTCTCTACAAGCCTAGAAGATTCCAAGAACTTTTCTATCAAATTCATAGGGATCTAGGGTCTTCCAAAGGAAATGTCCATACTTTTCTAGAATCTTCTCACAAATGCTAGCCTTTCTCTTATGTACGCTTCCACATGACTTTAATATATGCCAAATGACACCTATGTGGCATGATGACATGGCGGATTCATCACACTCTGCCCCACCTAAAGTTGCGATTACCGTGGCGCAATGCTGCTACATAAACTCTTGGATATTATCTTTGAATTTCCATATGTCTTCATATTGTTCCCATGTAGCCTCCTCCAGTGATTGCCTCTTCCAGTGGATGAGGAACATAGCAGTGGCTTTTTTCCCTTGCTTTCGCCTGGCCTGGTAATCCATGATAGCCTCAATCTCCCTATCATGTGAGGAGGTGATAGTCATAGGCGCTCGACTTAATTGGTCCCCACTCGGGTCATCCTTATCTTCATGATATGGCTTAAGCATGCTGGCATAAAAGACGAGGTATATCTTAAGATACGATGGCATGTCAAGCTTGTATGAGGTCTTGCCTACCTTGGGCACGATCTTAAATGGCCCCTCATACTTGCGAATCAGATTCTGATGCATGCCCCGTAGTGCCTTGAACTGTCTTGGGTTAAACTTTACCATGACCATGTCCCCAACTCTATAGTCCGTGGGACGCTCTTTACGGTCCGCAAACTTCTTCATTTTCTTAGCTGCCCTATCCAAGTAGGTCTTAACAGTGTCAAGCTGCTCCTCCCATCCTTTGGCCATATGATAAGCCCCCAAACTCTTTCCCTCGAACGCGACTGGTAATGAATATGGAGTTTGTGGCTGTTGGGCTGTGGCTAGCTCAAATGGTGTCCGCCCCGTGGACTCACTCCGCTGCAAGTTATAAGAGAATTGGGCGATGTCTAGGAGCCTTGCTGTTACAACCCATATTTGCATACGTTAGCTTACGCCGTAAGTTAGTCTACGTAGGTATGAGAAGATATTATCTTTGAGATGATAAGAATTTAGTCCTATTGGTCTTAAATGATACAAGGGTGTATACAAGTGGTTAACAAGTACTAGAAGTTAAACGAATCAAGGATGTTGTAGCTCGTATTTTCGGGAAAAATCTAGAGGTGACTAATATTACCAAGAGGTTATGTTTTAATGTATTTGAATCATATAATATCTGTTTCCTAAGTCTTGAAGTCAAACGAGTTGTGAAACAAAAGTCGACAAACGTTGTCGCAACTTACGTTCATAATTTTACTCATACTTTAGGTCATATGTCACTATGATTTTCTCCCAATTTACTTGGAATTATGGGGTTATCTAACCTCCAAATTCAGGGTCTATGAGTCTAGTTCTAACTCATTAAACCGTTTGTCGATACGATCTCTGAGTTGAGAGATATTCGCGTTTTCGCGAGACTGCGCCAAGCAGCTCTCGGTTGGGCCCACATAGGCGGTTAAGACTTGTAGATGTATATAACACGCCTCAACCCAGTTTTAAGTCATTATTTCTCAGTATATGCAGACCTTAGAACCCTAAGAACACTCTCTCAAGGTTCTCTCATGATTCAAGACTAAAACAAAGGGCAAACAACACAAATCAAGTGTCGGGAATCCCAGTGGCGCTGGTAAGTTTCTTGTTCTTCTTGTTGTTGCTGATTTTTGTGTTGTTCCAGCTCATGTGGGAGGTTGTTTTAAGTTGTTTATGTTCTGTAAAATACTCCCTCAAGCTTTAATATCAAGCCTAGGTGATTTCAAGCCTTCTAAAGTGATTCTAGTGTCGAAAAACCCTAATCGATTGCTAGCTTCGCTTCCTTGTTCTTGTGGCAGCATTGAAGGGATATTTTGTGGTCAATTAAGGTCAAATTGGAGTTGTTCTTTCTGTTTAAAGGTAAGGAACCTCTTACCCTACATGCATTTAAGATTATCGAAGTTACGGCTAAGTCGTTGAAGCTAGAACTTATGAGATATATGTCGAAAGGCTTGCTAGTAATGTTGTTGGTTGGTGGACTATTTTGGGAGGCTCAATATAATTATTATTAATGTTGCTTGGGCTGTCTGGTGATTGTTTTAACTTGTGGGAAGTCATATAAACAGGAGAGGTGCTATCCGTTTTATCATAAAATAGGTTACGGTTGATACATAATAGCTATGACGCTTAAACGATAACGATAATGTCATTTCTCTTATTGTAGACTAAGGAGTCCTGGCATTTTCATAGCTTGAGATTGGGAAGTATATACAAGGTATGTGAAGCTACCCCTTTCCTTCTTTTGCACGACTTCGATTGTGCGTAATGTAATTAACGAGCTTCCAAAGATACTCTACTCGTAGAGGCTAGCAATACTTACATTGTTTCCCTTCAAATGAAACGATTGATGTTGATGTTACTTCTGTTATTCTTATGTTACCAATGTTGTTGGTACTTCTTGATTCTTGTAAGATTTTTGATGGGGATTTAGTCCTAATAACATGTACGGAGGATACTGACCTTACGTCACTCCGAAAAGTTCAAAATGTGATTCCAATGAGTCCAGCACACTTCATATATATGTATCTAGTTTATTCTACCGAGCCGCGCTATAGTCGGTCGGGTACGACACCTATTGTGCAACCACTGATCAGTTGGGTCTTACCGAGCTCCACGTGGCCGGGTATGATTCTACCGAGCCTTATGATGGCCGGGTATGTTTTTACCGAGCCTATTAGGGCCGGGTACGATATGATGATAATGATGCCCACAGAGGCGTATGTTTTAAAAGTTTATGTATATATATATGCATCATGCATTCATGTCAATAGCCCTCAAAGGTACCTAGATGTTACAGGTTGTATGTTCTCTATCCCTTTTTACAATATTGTTCTTACTTATGCTTTCCTACGTTACATACTCAATACTTTATTCGTACTGACGTTCTTTTATTTGTGGACGCTACATGTCGTGCTGCAGGTCCTGATAGACAGGTAGGCGAAGCTCCCCCACCACAGTAGGCTACCCAGTTCAGCGGTTATTGGCGAACTGGGACTTGGTATGCATTTTTGTTATAGGCGTTATGGGTATGTCGGAGCCCTGTTCCGACAATGTTGCATCACTTATGTTCCTTTATAGGCTCATAGACATGTGTCAACTCATGTATAGTTTAGATTGCCTTGTAGACTAATTTTTGTTATATAGTCTCTCATGGCAGTTTGTCAGCTCGTACCTTATACGTAGCTTCATGACAGCCTTGTCGGCTCATGACATATATGTTCATGCCATTATCTGCCATTGTTGGTTGTTTAGGATTCATGTCTACTATTTATACTGATCTCATCGGCCCTTATAGATAATAACAAAAGTTAGAGAAAATGTGCGTTGGTGCTCGGCAAGTATGGCCCGGGTGCCAGTCATGGCCCTCCAGTTTGGGTCGTGACACTTGCCCAATCTTTCTGATTTACGCTTACATAATGCCTCAAGTAGCATTCTAGTAAGGCATTGGCCCGTTCCGTTTGTCCATCCGTCTGTGGGTGGAAACTAGTGGAAAAGTGCAGTTCCGTGCCAAGTATGTCGAATAATCTCTCCAAAATTTTCCAGTGAAACCAAGGTCTCGATCACTGATAATATGCCTTGGGAAACCCCAATACTTCACCACGTTCTTAAAGAATAGTTTGGCGGCTTCCTTGGAAGTCAACCTGGTGAGGCGGGCATGAATGTGGCATATTTTGAAAATCTATCCACCACCACCATAATAGTACCATAACCGTCAGACTTCGGTAGGCAAGTGATAAAGTCCATAGTCACGCTCTCTCATGGACGTTCTGCAACTGGTAGTGGCTCCAAAAGTCCTCCGGGTTTTTGTTGCTCAACCTTGTCCTGTTGACAGACAAGACAAGTCTGCATATAACACTCCATGTCATCTCGCATGTGTGGCCAATAGTAGACCGACTCAAACAAGGCCCTAGTGCGACGTTGGCCTAGATGACCAGCCCACATTGTGTCATGACTCTCCCTTATGATCCGCCATCTAATGTCTCCAAACTTAGGCACGTATACCCGCCGACCTGTGGTAAGCAGTAGGCCGTCTTCGACCTAAAAATGTCTCGTATTGCCCTGGTTAGCTAACTCGATAAGTTGTTTGGCTGCTGGATCATACTGCATGCCTTCTTTTATAGCCTCACGAATGTCCCATTTGTTGAAGTGATTGCAGCAAGTTCGGCTTTCCGACTTAAGGCATCGTCTACAACGTTACCTTTGCGGGCTTATACTCCAGCACATAATCAAATTCGGTCAAGAAATCCTGCCACCTAGCGTGTTTGGTGTGAGCTTCTTCTGCGTCTGAAAGTAGCTAGTAGCTACATTGTTGGTCTTGATCACGAACCTCGACCCAAGCAAATAATGTCGCTATGTACGAAGGCAATGCACAATGGCAGTCATCTCCTTATCTTGCACCGTGTAACGCTGCTCCGTTTCATTTAACTTCTGGCTCTCAAATGCTATGAGATGCTTATCCTGGATCAAGACACCCCCAATGGAAAAATCTGAGGCATCTGTATGCACCTCAAATGTCTTGGAAAAGTCAGGTAATGCCAAGAGTGGCTCCTCCGTTACAGTTGCCTTAAGGCCTTCAAACGCCCTTTGACAATGCTCTGTCCAAACCTATGGCTTGTTCTTCTTTAGCAACTCAGTCAATGGTGCGGCTTTTGCTGAGTAGCCGTTGATGAACCGACGATAATGGTTAACAAGGCCAAGAAAAGATCTCAACTCAGTTACCTTTATAGGTGCCTCCCACTCTTGGATATCACGTACCTTAGCCTCGTCCATGCATAGCTCGCCATTGCTAATAACATGGCCTAAGAAGTGCACCTTTGATTGTGCAAACTCACATTTCTCCCTCTTGATGTATAGCTCGTTCTCCCGCAATACTTAGAAAACCTTCTTTAAGTGCTCCATGTGCTCCTCCAAGGTGTTGCTGTAGATGACTATGTCGTCTAGGTAGACTACCACGAACTGATCAAGGTAGGGATGGAAAATCTTGTTCATAAGGGTGCAAAATGTGGCCAGTGCATTGGTTAAGCCAAAGGGCATCACCAACCACTCAAAAGCTCCATATCTCGTCACACATGCTGTCTTTGGCTCATCCCCTTCTGCAATGTGAACCTGGTAGTAGTCCCTTGCGAAGATCCACATTGGTAAAGTACTTGGCTTGCCCAAGTCTATTGAACAAGTCAGCAATGAGTGGGATTGAGTACTTATTCTTCACTGTGACCTTATTAAGTGCTCGGTAGTCTATGCACAAGCGCAGCAATCCATCCTTCTTCTTTTGGAACAATACTGGTGCACTGAAAGGTGCCTTTGATGGGCGAATGTGACCAGCATCTAACAGCTCTTTCAATTGTTTCCTGAGCTCCTCTAGCTCGGGCGGTGCCATACGATATGGGGCAAATACGGGTGGCTTAGCCCCTGGCTCCAACTCAATTTTGTGATCCACCTCTCGCCTAGGCGGCAATTTCTTAGGCAACTCCTCAGGCATGACATCTTTATTTTCCTCAAGCAACTTCTCTATGCAAGGGGGCAATGTCTCTTGAAAACTCTTGTTACACCTTGTGTGTTCGTGCGTTGTCGTACCGTAAGGTTGCTAACATGGTAAGAAGGTATTTGTTTTTTTTGAGGTATTTAAATAGGATGATAGTCATACGTTAAGTTTTGAAGTCAAATGAGTTGTGACACGGAAGTTGAAA
>MCJB01002504.1:0-11951 GCA_002018475.1 Nicotiana obtusifolia | reverse complement strand
CCCCGCCAAGCCAAGAAAGCTCCAGATCTCCGTAGTTGAGGACGGTTTAGGCCAACTTTGAACAACTTCAATCTTCTTCAGATCTACCTTGATCGCCTCACTCGATACTACATGACCCGAAAATGCCACTGACTGTAGCTAGATTTCACACTTCGAACATTTTGCATACAATTTATTTTTCTCTCAAGGTCTGAAGCACAGCCCTCATGTGCTGCTCATGATCCCCCTGGCTCCGGGAGTATACTAGAATGTCATCAATTAACACAATGACGAAAGTGTCAAGATAGGGCTGAAATACATTGTTCATCAAGTGCATGAATGTTGCTGGTGCGTTGGTCAACCCAAAAGACATCAAAAGGAACTCATAATGACCATACCAAGACCTGAAAGCAGTCTTCGGGATATCTAGCTCTAGAATCTTCAACTGATGATAGCATAAATGCAAGTTGATCTTAGAGAACACTCTGGCACCCTGAAGCTGATCAAATAGGTTATCAATACGTGGAAATGGATACCTGTTCTTCACTGTAACCTTGTTCAACTGGCGATAATCAATACAAATTCGCATAGAACCATCCTTCTTTTTGACAAACAAGATATGAGCACCCCAAGGCGACACACTAGGCCAAATAAAGCCCTTATCGAGCAACTCTTCCAACTATTCTTTTAATTCTTTCAACTCAGCTGGGGCCATACGGTAAGGTGGAACATTAATCAGCTGAGTGCCCGATAATAAGTCTATGCCAAACTCTATATCTCTGTTGGGCGGCATGCCGGAAGATTTGTTGAACTCCATGAAAAACGGGGGTGCTTCTGGCCCATTGCATTAGAGTATAATTTCCCACAGCATTCACTTCCTCAATTGATGCTTGACACTCATGAGTAGGGTGTCCTCTTCCACATATATCACAAGCTGCGTGAGGCTCATTTTGTATCGAGGCTAAGGTCAGCTTCCGTATTTCTTTAGCCATAACATCAAGCTATACCTGCATAGATGTATTAGCGTCAACTTGGTGAGCACCAGTTGATCTTCTTCTTTCAGCACTCTCAGAGGGCACTTATTTGCATCTTCAGATAAATCATCAAGAATTGTAACTATCTCCTCTGGAGTGTTCTTCATCAACGGGCCTCCAGCTGCATTGCTTAATGTTCTACGTGAGGCCGGTGTCAATCCATCCCAAAAGTCCTGGAGTTGCATCCATAGTTCAATTTCACTATGTTGACACTTTCAAACTATCTCCTTGAACCTCTCCCATGCATCAAAAATAGTTTCACTCAATTTTTGCTGAAGTTATGGATTTCTCTTCTAAACTTGTCCGTCTTAGCTAAGGAGAAATATTTATCAAGGAGTTTTCTGGTCATCTCCTCCCATGTTCTGATTGATCCCGTGGGCAAGCTTTGAAGCCACTTATTTGCATCATCTTTAAGAGAAAAGGGGAATGCCTTTAAGTACACTGCATCTTGTGACACCCTATTGTATTGAAAGGTGTTCATAATCTCCTCGAAGTCCACTAGATGTGTATTTGGATCTTCATTCATCTTCTCTCTGAAGACACAACAATTCTGAAGTGCTTGAAGCAACCCTTGCTTCAATTCGAAATTATTAGCTGCAATTGGAGGTGGTCTAACACTTGATAAGCCTTGTTTGTAAACCTGTCTAGCATAATCGCCATGTGGTCTCCCAGGCCTGGGAGCTATATTTCCGAACTGTTCTGCAGCCAAGGATTGATTTTGAGCAATACTCTGATCCCTCTCTTCTTCATAGATCATCTGTGCATCTCTCATAGATGCTTCCTCAGCATCCCATGCAGCTTGTTCTCGTCGTTGGGATGCTTCTCTTGCATCAAAATCTACATTATCATCACAGTTTCCAGCCATATCTTTGGTTGATGATTGCCCAACCTTTTATGATGTCTCGGTGAGATCTCTTTCCTTCCTCAGCTGTCGCAGTTGTTTTTATCTCGGGCTCGTATGGTAGCACATCCTTCGCAAAAGTTTGAGTCATGCACCAATCTTAACTTGTAACCCGGCACTACAAACTATTTCAAACACTGTTGATTTCCAACCCTCGGCAATGACGCCAAAATTTGACGAGCTCGAAACACACACCTAAATTATGCTCGCTAATCAAATGTAGTATAGTATAATATTGTATCCACAAGAATTGGATTTAGATAGTATTCTCGCAATTTCTAGCTTGGTTTCTATCCTAGATGATCAACAATTGAGATTTATATGATTTCTAACTAAAATTAACTAAGAATCTAAAGCTATTGACTAATGACAATCGCTACAAGGAACAAGCAAAGAAGGTTATCAATGGGAGAAGATAGGGTTTTGATGGGATAGGTGCAAGATAATTGTTTGGGATCTAACTCTAGGTAATTCACTTCTAATATTTAATTGAATCTCTCGAATTCACTCAATTATTAGTTCAAACGTTCACTAAAACTCCTCTCTCGATTAAGTCTTAACCTCACAAGATGAACCAATTTAAGCACGTGAAGATATGCAAGAATGCGTAGTGGATAATTCTTTAGGAGAACCTCTCTCGATTATCCTCCTAACTAGGTTTAATCAATGATTCAACTAGCCTCTCTCGATTACTAAGAAGATTAAAGAACTCAACCAACAATACAATGCAAGGATATCACAAGTTACGCCTCTCTTGATTACATGAACTAGTGAATATAGATGCAACAATTAAATCATCCAAAAATGCTTTAATACATAAAACTAGAGTTATAATCCACAAACAACCATCAATACACCAAATCCATCAAACCCTAAAGAGAACTATTCCATAGATATGGAGCAATTCATCACATATAAATAAAAGTATATAACATAAATTCAATCCAAACTCGTATCTTGAGTGAGGAAGGAATGATGAAATCCTTGTGCTCGTGTTCTTCCAACTCCTCCTTCGCCTCCTTAGGTCGAATATGTGTCAAAAGCCCAGAAAATAACATTTTCCCATGCATTTATACCAAGTAGGGACAGGTCCAAATGAAACCACCTTCTCCTAGCCGAAATAGGATTTTCACTCTGTGAAAATTGCACAGGCGCGCCGCATGGGGCGACGCTCCATGCAGGGCATTAGTGGAGAAATCCAGAAAGCTGATTTTTTCACTTTGCAGGAATTTTGCACTAGCACCCCGCGCGCCGCTACGCATGGCGCGGAGCGGTAGTGCAATTTTCTCAGAGTAATTTTGTTTTCTCATTTTTTGACATCCAGATTTAGTCCTATACCTCGAACACGATACCAACTTAATCCCTTGGGCATTTACTCAGACTTCAAACTCTAAATAGCTCATATTAGCTCCACAACATCTACATAGCTTGAAATCACTCCTACAAGGCATAAAACACACAATAAGTGCAAAACACTACCAATTAAAGTTCAAACACGAATAAAGTGCATTGAATTAGAGTGCAATAAGTGAAAAAAACATGTGATTATAGCCTCCCATCAAAGGACTTTCTCGACAAAGGATTCATTAGGCCGAGTGTCTCGCTGTGGGTTCACCAATTTTATTTGTGAAAAATAAAGATGGATCTTTGAGAATGTGTATTGACTATCGGCAACTTAACAAGGCGACTATCAAGAATAAGTATCCACTACCTCAGATCGATGACTTGGTTGACCAGTTACAAGGGGAAACGTATTTCTCAAAGATTGACTTAAGGTTAGGGTACCACCAGTTGATCCGAGAAAAAGATATTCCCAAAATAGCTTTTTGTACCTGCTACGGATATTATGAATTATTGGTGATGTCATTCAGGCTATCTGATGCACCTGCAGCTTTTATGGATCTGATGAATTGAGTTTTTAAACTATTTCTTGACACATTCGTAATAGTGTTTATTGATGACATTTTAGTATACTCACGAAGTCGAGAGGAGCATGCCAATCATTTGAGGATGGTATTGCAAATTCCCTAAGAGTATGAGTTGTGTGCAAAATTTTCAAAGTGCGAGTTTCAGCTTGAATCCATGGCGTTTGGGCCACGTGTTATCAACTGAGGGTATCAAGGTTGATCCGCAAAAGATTGAAGCAGTTAAATGTTGACCTAGACCAACAAGACAGGCGGAGATTCAAAGCTTTTTGGGATTAGCGAGTTACTATCGGAGGTTTGTTGAAGGTTTTTCTACTCTTGCGTCTCCTTTGACCAAACTAACCCATCAATGGTCAAATTCTTGTGAGAGGAGTTTCCAAGAATTGAAAATGAGACAGACCACAACACTGGTGTTGACCTTACCTACGGGCTTAGAGTGCTTTACGGTGTATTGTGATGCTTCAAGAGTTAGGTTGGGGTGTGTGCTGATGCAACAAGGTACAATGGTTGCTTATGCTTTAAGGCAATTAAAAAACCATGAAAAGACCTATCCCACTCATGAATTAGAACTCTCCGTGGTGGTATTTGCATTAAAGATATGGCACCACTATCTGTACCGTGTCTATTGTAAGGTGTATATCGATCACAAGATTTTGTAGTACATTTTCAACCAATGGGAACTGAAATTGAGGCAAAAAAGATGTCTTGAACTTCTCAAAGACTATGAAGTCGATATTTTGTACCATCCGAGGAAGGCCAATATTGTGGCAGATGCTCTGAGTAGAAAGTCAACAAGTACTTTAGCTTGTTTGGTGGTACATTCACAACCTACGATGAGAGAGATTCATAGCTTGGAAAACTTGGGTGACCATACAAAATGCAGCCAAGTCATCCTTGATTGAACAGGTAAAGTCTCATCAATATGAAGATCCGTATTTAGTGGAGTAGAAGGAACGGATCAACTGGCAGAAAGTCACAGCATTCACTGTGGATGCAATCGACTATAGTTTGAGGTATCAAGGCCAACTATGTGTTCCCAATGTGAATGATCTTAAAAGAACAATCATGATTGAAGCACACAACTTGAGGTACTCCATACATCCAAGATCTATTATGATGTACCAAGATTTGAAAAAGGTCTATTGGTGGAATAATATGAAGAGAGATATGGCCAAGTTTGTGTCAATGTGCAAAAACTTCCAACAGGTAAAGGCTAAACACCAAACACCGGATGGGTTAGCCAAGACTATTGAGATTCCACTGTGGAAATGAGAGATGATCAATATGTACTTCGTTGTTGGATTACCCCAATATTTTTGCAAGTTTGATTCTACTTGGGTAATTGTGGACCAACTGACAAAGTCGGAACACTTCCTTCCAGTCAAGATTACTGACTCTGCAGAACAATACGCACAACTTTACTGGCAGTCGTTTTAGAGGGGTTTGAGTACACAAGTAAACCTTAGCACGACTTTTCACCTCCAGACAGACAGACAGGCAGAAAGGACCATTTAGACACTTGAGGATATGCTATGAGCCTGTGTGATCGACTTCAAGGGAAACTGAGATGACCATTTACCTCATATTGAGTTTGCTTATAGTAATAGCTATCAAGAGAGCATACAAATGGCACTGTTTGAAGCTTTAGATGGTTGGCGATGAGGTCTCCTATTCCTTGGTTCGTAGTCAGTGAAGCCCAATTATTAGGTCCGAACATGGTGCACCAAGCCATGGAAAATGTGAAGGTGATGAAAGAGAGACTCAAAATGGCTCAAAGTCGCCAGAAGTCATATTCTGATGTTCGACGTCGGGAGCTGACCTTTAAAGAGGGTGACTTTGTTTTCTTGAAAGTGTTGTCAATAAAAGGTGTAATGCCTTTTGGAAAGAGGGGAAAATTGAACCCAAGGATCATTGGGACTTACATGATTTTGAAGAAAATAGGAGAGGTAGCATATGAATTAGAACTACCACAAGAGTTATCTTTTGTACATCCAGTCTTCCACGTGTCGATGTTGTGAAAATGTTTGAGAGACCCCTCTCATGTCATTTCCCCACAAACCATTGAAATAGATGAGGGACTAGCATATGAAGAACTTCCTATTGCTACATGTGATAGACAAGTCTGAAAGTTGAGAACATAAGAGGTTATATCGGTTAAAGTGCTATGGCTGAGTCAAGATGTTGAGGAAGCAACATGGAAAGCAGAGGAGGACATGAAGAAAAGATATCCGTATTTATTTCAAAAGAATGAAGCCTAGACTTGAATTTTTTTACTGATGTACTTTGCATTACGTTTAATAATTTCCATGTAATAACTTGTGACTTGGTAAAATGTGTTAAGATTTGTTGATACGTAGCGATACATCGTGTTGAATGCAATCAGTGTAAGGTGAATGTGTGTGTGTGTATGTGTGTGTGTGTGTGTGTGTGTGTGTGTGTGTGTATAATGCTTCATGTTTAGCTAACAGGTGAAATCTTGGGATAGTCCTATTTACAAAGGAGACTCTGTCGAATATTTGTTTGAGAAATTAGAGAGTTAGTAAAAAAGGATGAATAATAAGAAGCCATTTGGTGTAGAGTTCTAGGAAGGCTATGGTTGGATATTTGAACTTCATTACAACTTTAGCTTGACATTCAAGGATGAATATTTCTAAGTGGGGGAGATTGTAAAGCGCGGGTAGTTTTCTAAGATGATTGAGCGTAATTTAAGATTAAAAGAATAATTAATGAGACCTCGAAGTACGTTCGGACCCATGTGAGGGTGGGGGGTCATTGGAATACTTGAGCATAAGGTCATAAGGGTTGGAGGCCCCTAGGCTGAGTGGCTAAATGCATGCCTTGGAGGGTTTAGCAAATAAAAGAGGAAGAAAATTCTTGTAGCTAGGATGAGTAGCGACGCTGACATTCGTAGCTAAAACCAGGAAGAAGAGAAGAGGAAAAGGAGAAGCTTCAGCTGCGCGTAGCTGAAACCACAGGGAAAACAAGAAGAGCTTCTGGTACGCAGCTGCGCACAGCTCCTATGCATCCCATTTTCTCTAAATAAAAGGAATCGGGGAGATAGAATTTGAGCATGGCTTTTGAAGCTTGGTATTTTAGAGATAGAAAGGGTCAACCCTGCCATCTAATACACTTCAAGGTATGAGTTTTTGGTACATCTATGATGTTATAACATCATTATATATTAGAACTAAGACATATATGGGTCCAATCCATAGGAATTCACTTGAATCTTGAAGAATCACCAAAAACACCAAAGAAGAGTTTTCTAGGGTTTCCTTCAAAAGGTAAATTCTTCTACTCCAACCTCATTTATGATACTTTTGGTGAGACTCTACTCTTGCTATCGTGGAGTAACATTTATATTATTTTTTTGGGTCATCAGGGCTTGTCTCGGTCGACTACATTCATTTTGTGTCATAGAGATTCCATACACAGTAGTAGTTTATTCTTTTGAATTGTAAGCTATGATTACTTATATGGAATGCGTGAATAATTACATTTATGTCTTTTTTTTAATGAAAAGAATTAATTTAAAGGTTAAGCTTCATGCATAGATTTTATTCTTTAAAATGTTTATGGATCTTGTGTCGTGACAAACTTGGTATTGGAGCAATAGGTTCTAAGTCGAGTCCTAGGATGTCTACGGAATCGTGTCTAGTAGAGTTCTCTTTAACAACAGGATGTGCATGACATTTATATCGGGAAGGCTACATGGACATTAAATAAATGTCGTGCTCCTACGCACCCCATTTTCGATAAATAGAAGGAAGTGGGGAGAGAGAATTTGAGCAATGTTTTTGAAGCTTTGATATTTTAGAGAGAGAAATGGTCAACCCCCACATACAATACACTTCAAAGTATGATTTCTTGGTACATATATGATATTATAACATCATTATATATTATAACTAACACATATATGGGTCCAATCCGTAGGAATTCACTTGAACCTTGAAGAATCACTAAGAACACCAAAGAATAGATTTTCTTGGGTTTCCTTCAAAAGGTAAATTCTTCTAATCCAACTTCATTTATGAGATATAAATGAGTGTATATATAGTATTCATGATATTAAGAAGCAGTTGAATATGAGTAATTATAAAACCCTAGATGGATATTGATGGTTGGTGATTGGGGAAGACATGAATAATAGCTTGGGGTGTAAACGAAGATTGTTTAGTTGTTTTTACCCCTAATAGACTATTAAGTAGTATAAATGAGATTTTTTAAGAACGGATGAACACATTTGGTAGGAAAGATGAACCCTAAGTACCTATAATCAAGAGTAAAGACCTAAATGGGCATTGTTGTGAGCAGCTCTAGACTCATGTTGGATATAATTGTGTAGATTGTAATATGTTGAAGACCTTGGATACTTGTGGAATATTTTGGGAGCATACTGAGGTATGTTAAAACTTACTACTTCATCAAAATTTTCCTCCAAATCACATATCATAAAATGGTTTAGAACTTGACTTCTAATTGTGGATCCTAGCTTGTGGGGACGAGTGGGTTGTGATTACATCATTCCTTGCATTAGAAATGGTTAAGTGTCATTCATAAGTTATTTTATTGAAAATATAAAGTATAAGATTTTTGAAATATCTTTACATAATTAAGTGGCACTTGTTGAACTAAAAGATAAATTCTTAATTTTGTTATTTCCTATTTATATGAAATTGAAGAAGGTTTGATTCTTGTTTAAATGGTTGGATCGGTTATGAACATCATAAATTAATTTGAGGTAGATTTCTTTGAGGCTTATAAGCTTTGAATCTATTTTAGAAAATTCAAATATTTCGGGAGTTACTAATGGAGACCATCGAGGTTGATTCGAATTTTGAATTTGATACCATGGAACAACACGTACCGGTATAGGGAAATATTCGAAGGTTAAGCCGGTGTTTGTGCGGTAAAGTCCCTTAATTTTGGACAAATAATCATTACTAAATGTAATGAGGTTAAGTCGACTCGTACAGTACTACGGGAAGCTGGCCAGAAAAGTAGGGTCAAAGACTTGTTGCTAGGTTAATAACCTAGTGTTATTTCTATTATGTCGGTGTCGGTATAGTGTTCCCTTTAAAGGTAAAGCCTCACGTGATTTTGGTTGAACTTAAATGCTAAAGGAGATGACTGTGATATATGTTTTAAAATATTGTTTCACCTCCTTGTTTAACTTATGAATTAATATAAAATCTTCCTTGTTATATCGATGCATTGCATATCTCTTGGTTTTCTTTTCTTAACTTGTCCTACTCTATGGGCAAATGGTTCATGATTCATACTAGGTATGTGGAGATAAGGCCCTTTGGCCAAATTTTCATTTATGTTTTCAGGCACCGGTCCTAAGCAGTGTGAGCCCCGTGGATATGATAATTCCACACCTCCAATTGATACTTTTGGTGAGACTCCGCTCTTGCTGTTGTGGAGTAACATTTATATTATGCTTTTGGGTCATCGGGGCTTGTCTCGGTCGACTACATTCATTCTGTGTCATAGATATTCCATAGACAATAGTAGTTTATTCTTTTGGATTGTAAGCTACCGTTACTTATATGACATGCGTGAATGAACAACTACATTTATGTCTTTTGTTTAATGAAAAGAATTAATTTAAAGGTTAACTTTCATGCATAGAATTTATTGTTTAAAATGTTTATGGATCTTGGGTCGTGACAAACTTGGTGTTGGAGCACTAGGTTCTAAGTCGAGCCCTAGGATGTCTAAGGGATCGTGTCTAGTAGAGTTCTCTTTAATAGCGTGATGTGCATCGCATTTATATCGGGAAGGCTACATGGACATTAAATAATTGTCGTGCTCCTACGCACCCCATTTTCTATAAATAGAAGGAAGCGGGGAGAGAGAATCTGAGCAAGGTTTTTGAAGCTTTGATATTTTAGAGAGAGAAAGGGTCAACCCCCACATATCATACAATTCAACGTATTATTTCTTGCTACATATATGATATTATAACATCATTATATATTAGAACTAATACATATATGGGTCCAATCCATAGGAATTCACTTGAACCTTGAAGAATCACTAAGAACACCAAAGAAGAGATTTTCTTGGGTTTCCTTCAAAAGGTAAATTCTTCCAATACAACTTCATTTATGAGATATAAATGAGTGTATATATAGTATTCATGATATTAACAAGCAGTTGAATATGACTAATTATAAAACCCTAGTTCGATATTGATGGTTGGTTATTGGGGAAGACATGAATAATAACTTGGGGTGTAAACGAAGATTGTTTAGTTGTTTTTACCCCTAATAGACTATTAAGTAGTATAAGTGAGATGTTTTAAGAATGGATGAACACATTGTCATGACCCTAAACCCGAACCCGGTCGTGATGGCGCCTCTCGTGAAGACAAGGCCAGCCAATTTAACCAAAATCTCATTTTAAGCAGTTAATTAATATGAAAACAATATAAGCATGATTTAATAGCAATAATTCGCGGAAATATAGCTAACCATAATAGAAACCATCCCGACACAGCCCAAATCGGGGTGTCACAAGTCATGAGCAACTATGGATCCTGATACAAGTCTATTAAATACAATATCTGGCACAACTGTTGGAGGAACATAGAAACAATAAGATAAGGGAGATATGGGGTTGCGGACGCCAACAGCTACCTCGTAGTCTCTGAATCACCGCCTGGACGGGAGGAGTCAGCACTCCGGAGCGGAACCAACAACGCCTGAATCTGCACACATGGTGCGGGGAGTAATGTGAGTACTCCGACCCAGTGAGTAATAAATATAAATAACGACTGAAAGTAAGAAAGCATGTAAAGCACAAGGCATTCTATAAGGAAGTAATAAAACATCATTTGAAAACAGTAAATCAGTGAGAAATCAAGTAAAATCTCCTTATCAACCATTCTGCCCCTCGGGCAATATCGCAGAATAGTACCAGCCCCTCGGGCTCAAATCTCAGAACAATACCAGCCCCTCGGGCTATCACATGGAACAGTATCAGCCCCTCGGGCTATCACCTAGTACAATATCAGCCCTTCGGGCTATATCTAACATCACAATGGGTACCCGCGCTCACTGGGGGTGTACAGACTCCAGGAGGGGCCCCTTACAGCCCAAGCGCAAGATCAAGCCACCTCGTGGCATCAAATCTAGGCCCTCGGCCTCATATTAGTCAAGCCACCTCATGGCGTATAAAAAGTATCTCAAGCCCTCGGCCTCATATGAGTCACAAGCCACCTCGTAGCATATAAAGTATCTCAGGCCCTCAGCCTCATATCACTCAGTATATCCTCACATCTGGCCCTCGGCCGCACTCAGTCAGAAAATCATCACAAGCCTCTCGGGCGTAGTAAAACAGTAGTTCTCAGCCCAAAAACATCATTAAAATATTATTCAAGTCTCAAAACTGAGTAAAAGTGGCTAAGTTGTAAAACAGTGGAAAACAGCATGACTGAGTTCAAGTAATAAGTCAAAATAGTGAGAAAACAGTGATAAAAATCTCCGAAGGGTTCAAATAATTGGCACCAAAGCCCAAATATGGCAATCAGCCCAAATCATGATGATAACAAATAAGTTTCAATCAAATACGCGGTAAAAATCATCAATTGGGACAGACCAAGTCACAATCCCCAGTAGTAAATGACCCCACGCTCATCATCGAGCGCGTGTCTCACCTCAATATAGCACTACGATGTACAATTCGGGGTTTCAAACCCTCTAAACATCATTTAGAATCACTACTCACCTCGAACCGGCTAAATCCCTAGCCCGCAACGCCTTTGCCCCTCGAATTGGCCTCCACGCGCATCGAATCTATCTAAAATCAGAACGAATATGTCACAATATGCTGAGGGGACAAAGCCCAAGAGAAAACAATCGGAAAATACGAAGAATTCCAAAATTAGCAAAACCCGAGCCCCGGGCCCACTTCTCGAAGCTCAAAAATTTTCACATCAACGGGTTCCTTATCTCCCAACGAGTTCAACCATACAAAAATTATCGAATTCCGACATCGGAGCCTTCAAATCTTCATTTTTCATTTTTGAAAGATTTTACAAAAACCCCCATTTTCTTCAATTAAATTCACAGATTCATGACGTAAATAAGTATAGAATCACGA
>MCJB01002503.1:93950-109922 GCA_002018475.1 Nicotiana obtusifolia | reverse complement strand
GGGGAGAAGATGCTCCTAGTTTCGGTGATCAATTGTTTCTTTTAGTACACTAGTAAAAATTTACAGTACTCCGTATTTTTATTAAAATATATTTTATTTCGCTAAAAGATGCCTTGTCGCATGGCACGACAAAATGGTGACATGTGGTGAAAGTGGTTTTGGACTTATGAGCATGAAAGTCAGGACCTGAGAGCAGAAGAACTGTGACTGAAACAAGAGCAACCGGATGAATACGCGGAGTAGATCAAATACTTATGGTATTGAACTCAGCTGTACCAGGAGCCCTTCTGAGATTATGGTCTCAGTCCGTTGCACAATTATGGTTACTATTGGAACGGATCTCGCCACCCCACTAATCACATACCTAGCGTACAGGCTGAGAGCTTAGAATTTAGTCTCATTCCCTCTAGGTTATAAATACCTTATTCTACTCATTTGTAAAGGATATCTAATGACACATAACATTGTACGATCATTCATTGTGTTCTATTATGATGATTTAATTGTAACAGGGACATCGAATTTGTATATCTGTTAACAACAGCAGAAGATCGTTGAAATTTGTGTGACAGAAATTGCTCCACGCCGATTCTATTTCACTTTGGAAATAGAAATTTTTTGATTTCACAAACTAAGTGTTCTCTGTATTTTTTCTTTTGAGAAGAAAGAAGAAGAGTTTTCTTTGTTTTTCTTGTGTGTATGAAGAGAACGTATTGTTCCCCTTTATTCAAAGTTAAGAAAGAAAGGAGTTCTGAAGAAAATTATTCCCACCCAAATAATATTCTCCCACATTCATCATGTGGAGGTACTTCTCACAAGAGGTTATTTAATCTTATCTATTCATAAATGGGTCGAGTCAGACCACATAGAGTGACCCGCGACCCAAATTGAAAAATCCAACATCTCCCACTTCGCTCATGGTGGGCTGTACCCAAACCAATATCATGCCAATAACACACGTCATTCATACGGATAAATAGTTCGTGCGACCTGCGAGCATCAAGAGCTATAAAATATTTCAAACCTATTATGGTTATCCTAAAGCTCTGTGTAGAAATCCGATCACATTCAGAAATGCTGCACTACTAACATGAGGATCTTATTACTCGCTATACCCCAGACATCACCCGCTACTCCAGTAGCTAGTTATTCGATCCCTCATCCTGGAAAGAGGTGAACTCGAGTTCATGTTTAACTTTGTATCTATAGTTACATTTGATACCCTCATAGTAAGTGTAATGGTCGACCTATGAATACAAGTTAAGTTACTAAATTTTTTTTAGTTGTCTTCCCTTTCTACTCGAATCTTTCCAATCCAAATCAACTGCTTTTCTAGACATGCACTACATTACCGAATCACTCATGGTTATTAGTGACATGCTAAAGTAGCAATATCGATTGACACTTCAAGAAACAGTAAAAAGTCAAATTGTATTCCAAAAAAAGTTAATATAACTTTTGGGAATCTCACACAATGAAGAAGCAGGGATCAATTCTTCCATTATCCCATTGGTTGTTCGCACACGTGGTATGAAACACGTGTTACAGTGTTCTCAACATATATTAGTGTGTGTGTCTCATTCTTTTTCTCATTCAACACCGTACAGATCTTGGTCTAGACATCTACAAATGTCTAACCCGAATTTCTCCCTTCAATAATTATCAATCCATCTTCTTATAGAAACTCGCATCTGGCTTATAAAATAAGTCATAATGGAATGGTAGAATTTGTAAGTCTAAATAAGACCGACCTTTACAAGTGAAATATAACCTTGCACTATTCAAAATTTTATAAGGTCTCATCTCTTCACGATTCTCAATTTAAGAGGCAATTGCTCGTGTGAGAGAGTCAATTTCGCAATTTGTTCGGCACACTTTATCAACAAAACATCATCACATGCATATGAACTATGAGCAAAAATTCAAGAGTTAAATATTGATGAGCATATTATAATAATCAAGTCATTTACAATACATAAATATGTTCATATCCTTCACAAAATCTAGAGCCATAACATGTTTCTCAAACATGTCTCTAGATATCCCCTTTGTATAAGGATCAACTTTCATGCTTAGTGTAGGAATGTACTGTAAATTTGATTCTCCACTTGTTACTCTGTCTCTCACAAAGTTATACTTGATGTCAATATTTTTGTTCTTGTTGTGATATTCAGGATCCTTTGTGTATGTAATATCCGTTTGACTATCACAATATAGAGTCATAGGATCTTGAGAGTTCTTTATAATATCCAAATGCTCAAAGAATCTCTTCAACCAAACAACTTCTTGTACTATAGATGCACAAGCAACGAACGTAGCTTCCATCATCGAATGCGTTGTATAAGTTTATTTCTTACTTTTCCATGAAATAACACCACCATTAAGTAAGAAAGCATAACCAAATGTTGATTTTCTATCATTTCGGTCACCAGCCCAAAAAGCATCTGTATATCCTTTTAAGTATAAATTATTTTCATTATAACATAGTAAATAATCTGCAGCTCCCTTAAGGTATCTAAAAATTTTCTTCACAGCTTTCCAATGATCTCTTCCAGGATTAGATTAATACCTGCTAATCAGACCTACGATATAACAAATGTCTGGGCAAGTACACATCATATCGTACATCAAGCTCCCGACAGCACTTCAATACGGAACTCGAGACATGTTTTCCTTTTCATTTTCAGTCTTGGGACATATTTCAAGTTTTAAAGTTTCATCTCTCACTATAGGAGTATCCATGGATTTGCAACTATTCATGCTAAAACGCTCCAAAATTTCTATATAAGTTTCTTAAGATAGATTCAATAACTTTTGAAAACGGTCTCTTTGGATCTTAACTCCAAGGATATAGTCTGCTTCACCCATATTTTTCATGTCAAATAACTTTAAAATCTATGACTTGATAGTTTTCAAATATTCTAAAATATTTTTGACCAATAAAATATCGTCCACGTAAAGAGAGAGAATTGCAAACATCTCATTGGACTTCTTCACATAAATGTAATAGCCTTCATTGATCATGGTGAAATCATATGAGATTACCTCCTTGTGAAATCTCAAATACCATTGCCTTGAAGATTGCTTCAAATAGATCTTTTTAATTTACAGACCTTCTTTTTTTGGCCTTTAAGGATGAAGTTTACATGTTGTTCCATGTAGATTTCTTTATAGTTCTCAATTGAGAAAAGCTATCTTCACGTCCATTTGGTGTAATTCCAAATCTAAACGTGCAACAATAGCCAAAAGTAAACGAATTGAGGTAAACTTCACAACTGGTGAAAATATTTCCTCATAACTTATTCCAGCTTCTTGAGTAAAGCCTTTTGCCACCAACAGTGCCTTTTATCTTTCTATTTACCCATCCGCTTTGCGTTTATCTTTGAGAACTCATTTTTTCCCAATGGCTTTACGCCTAGGTGGAAGGTCAACTGGATACTAGATCTTGTTGGTTTTCATGGACTCTAATTCTTCTTTCATTGCTTTCATCCGCTCATCTTTTCCAGGGCTCAATAAAGCCTCAATTACATACTTTGGCTCATCCATTTATGTGGGAGATACCAAGAAAACGTAATCTTCAATCTCATAAGTACGTCTAGGTGTGATTTTTCTAGTACTCTTTTGTAGTTGAAATTCAGGTTCTTTAGAAGGATTTTGGAATTGAGAGTTCCTATTCTCACTCGGATCAAGAACAAGATCCTGATCAATTTGATTATCAACCATTTCAGAAAACACTTGCTGACTATCTAAGTTTAACATTTCATAAAGAGGATCTCCATTCTTTACATAACTCGCCCTTCTTTGGAAAATCATTTTCCAGAAAGGTGACATCTTGTGAATCAATCTCAATAACACTTCCATCCTCTAATTCACCAATGAACACATACCCTTTTGAATATCTTATAAAGATATATATCTTGCCTTTTGAACCTAATTTACCAAACTTGCTAAAAAAAACTTTTACATATGCAACACAACCCCAAGGTTGTAAATCATTTAAGTTTGATTTATGACAAGTCCAAAGCTCATAAGGAGTGGAAGAAACTGATTTAGAAGGCACTTTGTTCAATATATAGGCTGCAATCAATAATGCATCTCCCAAAACGGAGATAGGTAAATTTGCATGCGTCATCATGAACCTTATCATGTCCAATAGTATTCTATCTGCTACACCATTTTGTTGAGGTGTGTGAGGAATAGTTAACTGTCTGGTGATGCCCTTTCATTACACAATTCTTGAAATTCTTTTGATAGATATTCATGCCCTCTATCGGTTCTTAAGGTCTTACTCCTTTTGTCTAATTGATTCTCAACTTCATTCAAATATTTCTTAAAGCATTCAAGTGCCTAAGATTTATGAGAAATCAAATAGACATAACCAAAGCACGTGAAATCATCAATAAACGTAATGAAATATAAAGCACCATACCTGGCCCTCACATTCATTGGACCACACATATCAGAATGGATTAACTGCAATGAAAAATTAGCCCTCTTAGACTTTCCAAATGATTTACGTGTAATCTTTTTGGCAAGACAATTTTCACAAGTTGTTATTTCAATTTTAGAGAAAAAACCTAAATATCCTTCCTTAGCTAATCTATTCACTCGATCCTGTCCTATGTGACCTAATCTTGCATGCCATGTAATAACATCAACACCATTATTACTAGAATAATATGCCATAATACAACGGTCAACATAATAGTTATATGTAGAAGGATTACAATCTAACACAATAAAACCATCATAACGATGTCCAAAACCATAAGAAAACATTGTGTAGAGTAATTCTAAGACCATTGCAACTAAAGTTCAAATTGAAATCTAAATCTAGAAGAAGAGACATGGAGACTAAGTTTCGTCAAATCTCAAGAACATATAGGACGTCATGCAACATCAAAGATCGGCCACCATGCATGTCCATTTTGCTAGCGCCGATCCCTTTGACTTCAAGCTTTGCATTATTTCCCACATATGCATGCCCTGATCCAGGTGGAACTCGACAAAACTCTATAAATGCTTCTCTATCACGACTCACATGGTCGGTGGCCCTTGAGTCTACAATCCACACAGGATAAGATTCAGTTAGTAAAATAGTGCTAGAAACTTATATAGCACTTAGAGCTGCATTTTGAAATGCTACCTTTTTCGGCTCAGTGCACTCACGAGCAAAATGCTCTGGAACTTGATAATTGTAGCACTTCATCTTGCTCTCGTCTTTCTTCTTGTAGAACCATTTTCCTTTTTTAGAATTTGACTTATTTCTTTTCTTGGAGGATCCTTCTCCGATCTCCTTACCCTTTTTCGTCATTTTTCCAGTTTCTCTTGCGCTTGAAGCTTGATATCTTTGTACCACTTGATTCTTCCACAAAGGCACTAGGTACAACTTTAACACCACCAAGCCGCTCGTCTTCAAGCTCCACATGACGGACAACATCAGCAAAGTTTTAATGCTATCATTGTGCGTCAAGTTAACCTTTAGATGTTCCCAATTATTGGGAAGAGACCGAATCACTGCCTGAACCTGCTCATCGGAGATAACATGACCAACACTTTTAGTTGAGCAATCATATTTGACATCACCCTTAGATGTTGCTTGACACTGTGATCATGACGCTTTTTATACTTGTCAAACTTGATTGTCAGCTGTCTAATGCAAGTCATAGTTGTATCGCCATATGGCTCTCTTAAATGTGCCCACATGGCTTGAACAGTAGGATATTTTTCACATTCGTCGATGAGATAATCAGCAACTGAACTTACTATAACTCCACGTGTAGTGGAATCTTTTCTTTTTTCAAATATTGTAAGTTTTCAAATCCCTCATGTGTTGGGTAGTGTTACCCTCCACATCTTACGACTCCAGATATCATAACTTTTACCATTTAGTTTGTCACCCTTGTTCGAGTCAGTAATGATACTTTTCGACTCCATATCTGTTATTAGAGACAATATTACAAGTTTAACTCATCAATATATACTTCAGTTAATGTATGCATTGATTACACACTCAAGAAAATTAGTTATAATAGTAATTCTACATTTAGTATAGAATCGAAAGGTCATTACGTTCCATTCATCATCTATATGTAAATATTTTAATTAATATTAAAATCACTTCTTAGTGTGTACTTCATTTCAGGTCTCAATCCATTACAAAATAAAAAATATATATATATGTAACTGGTTAGACAAACAACATAATTCAAATTTCATTAAAATAAAACACATAATAATAATTTACATGTTTGTTAGGACATACATTGTAGTGACCCGATCAGTCGTTTTGAGCATTTGTGTTTCATTTGATGATTTGTGGCCACGAGTTGCTTCATATGGTGTATTATGACCTGATCTTCGGTTTAGGTTTTTGGGTGATTCGGGATTGATTTGGAAGAATGATTCTCAACTAGGAATCTTAAAGTTGGAAGAGTTGACCACGTTTAAATTTTGTGTATGACCTCGGATCTGAGTTTTGATGGTTTTGTTAGGTCTGGATGGTGATTTTGGAGTTGGGCGTATGCTCAGATTTGTATTTGGATGTTTCTAGAAGGTTTCGACACTATTTGGCGAAAGTTGGCAATTTGAAGCTTTGAAAAGTTCATAGATTTGACCGGGAATTGAATTAAATTTTAACGGGTGTTGATTGTTGTTTCGGGAGTTGAAATAGATCAGGTATGTCTTTTCGGACATGTGTGCAAAATTTGAAGTCATTCCGAGTTAATTTGATATGGTTCGGCACGAGTTTTGAAAGTCCAAAAGTTTATTTAGTTTGATTTGAGGTGCGATTTGTGGTTTTAAAGTTGTTGTGTATAATTTGAGGCCTCAGGTAGGTCTGTGTTATGTTTTGGAACTTGTTGGCATGTTCGGACAGGGTCCCGAGGGGCTCGGGTATATTTCGGATGAGTTTCAGATTAATTTGATCATATTGGGCAGATCTGGTGGTGGTTCTTCGCACCTGCGAAGATTTGGCCACAGGTACGGACACTCTTATGCGATGGAGTGGTCGCTTTTGCGAAGAGGAGGTGTCTAGGGGAGTTCCGCTTTTGCGGAGGTTTTAGCGCATATGCGAGATCGCTTAGCGGGGTTTGAGTCGCTTATGTGGGCTTGAGGCATGAGTTGAGTTTCCACTTCTGCGATTGTGTTTGCGCTTCAGCAGTGCCGCAGATGCGGTAGCAGTTGCGCAGGTGCGATTCTTGGTCTGTTAAGCTGAAGTCGCAGATGCGTGATTTTGCTCGCAAATGCGAGGGCGCAGGTGCGCATGTGGGTCCGCCAATGCGGAAATGTTGGGCAGAAGTTATATATTTCGAGAGTTTGTTCATTAATTCACATTTTGATTTGGGGAGCTCGAATTTGGAGAGGATTTTTACCATATGGATTAGGGTAAGTATTTTCTACTCGGTTTTGATTATATTCTGTAATTCCATCTTGGATTTTGGCATTTGATTGATGATTTTCAAAAGAGAAATTGGGAGTTTTTGTCTAAACTTTTCTAAATTGAATATTTGAAATTTGAAAATCGATTTGGAATTAGATTTGAGTGAAATTAATAAGGTTGGACTCGTATTCGAATAGGTTGTCGGAATTTGTGAGTTTTGTCGGGTTCCGAGGTGCGGGCCCGTGTTTGGCTTTTTGGTTGACTTTGACTATTTGATTAAAGATTTGACTTTTATCATTTAGGTTTGTTTCCTTGGAATTATTTGATAATTTTGAGTTGCTTTTGGCTAGTTTCGAGTCGTTCAGAGGTCAATTTATGCGGGATGATGCTTATAGAGTATTGTTTGGCTTGCTCGACATTTGATTTGGCTTTCTTGAGGTAAGTATCTTATCTAAACTCAGTTGAGGCACTAGTTTCAGGAATTATTTGTGATAGCTACGTGCTATGAGTGCGCATATGTGTGGGGTTTGATCCATGTGCGAGTACCGAGATATTTATCCATGTTCGGGGTTGTGCTTAGGCTATGATATGCCTAGGATTGACTGTTAAGCTTTAAGCTATGTTGTTTCCCATAATTGCAACCTTGTTGTAAACTATTTGATTCATGTTTGAGGTTATATAGAGGCTAATTCCCTGAATGAACTTGATAATTGCTATTTCAGTGATGAAATTGCCGATTTGAGCTATGATAGCACGCTTTGCACATGCCTGCATTTTAGCATATCATTATACCAGTCCAAGAGCATAAAACTTTATATTTATTCATCATATACATGTATTATTGTATATTTTCTTCTATGTGATATGATTTGGACCGGATGCCTGTGAACACGCCGGGCGGATCATATATTTGTGCCTGTGACCACGTTGGATGCATTTTGTTGTTATGCATGTGAACACGCCAGATTGTATTGTTGTACTTGTGACCACACTGGGCGGATTGTGTTGTTATACCTGTGACCATATCGGGCGAATTGTGATATTGTGCCTGTGACCACACCGGGTGGATTGTGTTGTTATACCTGTGAACACACCGAGCAGATTTTATTGTTGTGCATGTGACCATGCCAGGTGGATTGTGTTGTTATGCCTATGACACGCCGAGTGGATTGTGATATTATGCCTGTGACCATGCCGAGCGGATTGTAACATTGAGCCTGTGATCACACTGGGCGGATTGTGATTATTAGCACGTGAGTTGTCCGTGAGAATTTAGATATTGAGATTATTGGCTGTGAGTTGTCCGTGTAGTTGATATTATTATCATGTGAGTTATCCGTGCAGCACGTGAATTATCTGTATAGCGTGTGCTTACGGATCCATCTCCCTAGGATCGCCCTCTCATGTTTCTCTCTTGATGAGGTGCACGTACATTTCATCTTTACTTGCAATTTCCTCGACTGTTTACTTGATTTACTTGCATGTCTTCCTTATATGTTGGTCTATTGCTTGAGTGGAACACTTTAAAACAAAGAATTGTGAGCACCAAGGTGGTTTTTTTCCTGTGTTTTCTTGATTTGATCATATATATCTGTTCTATACTTGTTGTATTTAAGAACTTGTACAGGTGACTGTTGAGTATCATTTATAGTTCTTGCTTCTTTTATTTCGCGGAGGTTAGTTATGATACTTATTGAGTATATGGGGTCGGTTGTACTCATACTACACATTTATGCTCCACGTGTGCAGATCTTGGAGCTGAGATGGTGTGGATGGTGGGAGCTGGAACTAAAGGCGTACATGCGTTCCGGATATGGTTACCACTTGTCTTTGTTAGATTTAGACTTGAACTTCTTTTTTGTACATTTTAGACAGATGTTGTACTAATTTCCACCAGCTTTGTAAATCTAAGTCTTAGTGGCTCATGACTTGTACTACTAGTTCTTGGGTTATTGTATAAGAATTTAGTTATTTCATCATTTATTTTCTAGTAATTTCATTTGGATTGTGTTTATTATTAATTGGCTTATCTAGCGGGTTGGGTTAGGTGCCATCACGTCTAGTTGGATTTTGGGTCGTGACAAGCTGGTATCAAAGCTCAGGGTTCATAGGTTCTACGAGTCATGAGAAAGTGTCTAGCAGAATCTTGCGAATCGGTATGATGATGTCCATACCTATCTTCGACAGGATACAGGGCATATAGGATAAACTTCCCATCTAACTTTCCTTATCGTGCAACATTGATTAAGCTTGAAGTGTATCTCTTTGAATTCCTTCCACTCACTCATGTGTTATGTGAGCGCTCAGGATTAGATGTGCATCAACTGCTTGTGATTCCTTGGATGTGGTACGAGATGTGTTTTATGTGTTTTGGTGATGGGCAAGTCTGGAGGACCTGAGGTCGGGTTTTGACTGCAGCTTGGGATCGGTGGTTTCAATTGTGCGAGTATGTGCTTTTGGACTTATATGTCTGGTAGTGTCTGTGGAATGATTATGCATGAAGGATGTGTCAGTCACTTGAGTGGTCAAGTTGGGATCAAGTATGGTGATTCTGGTATTCTAAGGATATGGAGACTGGGAGTTCTCAGAGGTAGATTGTACCTTGGTTGCGGACTGTGAAGGTATGGCCAAAGTTAGACATCTAATAGTATGTGTCATGGTGAGGTTATTGTGTACCTTTGGAGGGTTATTTATTCATTCGTGGATGACCGGAGTTGATTTGGGGGACCATTGGTAGGACCAATAAGGATGTGTATTCTACACCGTGTTAGATTTGTAAACTCAGCACTGCTACAGTTGAGGGATATGCCATTCGGTTAGAGTTGAGCTTGTCCATGTTCTGATATGTTCTATGTGTTACTCTTCTATGCTACGATGGGTTGTGAGACTGTTGACTATTCGCACATTTGATGCGGTTCTGTTTAGGCATTGTAGCGAAATTCGAGCAAGATGGCTCTTGGGGTGTTGAATGGTTGATTATGCCTTGGTTGTGGTTTTTCCGGTTTGTGGTATTTTGTGTCATCCGTTCCTCCATGGTTATGGTCATGCACTTTGTGTGTTTGCTGTTGATTTGCATTTGGTTGTTGATTTTGAGCATCATGACTCGAGGTATCTCATGTGGACTGGTGTTTGGATTGTGTCATGCATCGCAGCGGAGTTATGTTGGGGTATGATCCTCTGTGTTGATTTCGTGTGTTTTGTTTCTCCTTGGGGGATGGGTTCATAGGTTTGTGCTTGTGATGGTATCTGTGAGCTTGCGAAATAGACCTCTCATTTGGTTCTTCTTTCATCATTGGTTTCATTCGCGTTGTTGCTTGTTTGGTGCACGGATTGCATGGTATGTGGCGCTAGGTAGTATTGGTATGGCATGTCAGTAGAACAACTTGTATTTGATGAGATAAGGTTATTGAACCTGGAATGAGCACTATCGGGATTGAGTAAGGTATGTTTAGAGATGTGATGATGTCTCTAGTCAGCTTAGAATTTGGCCTATGGTTCTTTTGGGCGAGAGAGCTCCACGACTTGTTGATATGATGGGTGGTTATAAGTCTCTGCGTGTTTCTTTCATCATTGGAAATGTACGAAGATTTAGAACAAGGTTTGATTTATATGACGTTTGTTAGCGGTACCAGATTTGTTATTGAACAACTATTGTGGTCGGAAGTTATTCCTATGGGTATCTGAGTTATGTGGTATATCATGTGATTACATCTTGAGCTATGGTTATGTGTTTGATACAAGCTTGTTCAGACTTATTCAGTGTCCGTATGTGAGAATCAGACCTTGTAATGGATTCCGGATGCTAGAAATTGGGTTCCAAGGTTTATGGTCTAAGGTTGAAGTAAGGATTTTTAGCTATGTTGTGTTGTCAGGTTTATATGGATTGGGGTAACGTGGGATCACCCATGGGTATGTGTATGATGAGTTTATACAGTGATTTTACGGCTTTAGAACGACTCTTGGCACGTTCGAGGACGAACGTATGTTTAAGTGAGGGAGAATGTAACGACCTGACCGATCATTTTGAGCATTTACATTCCGTTCGATGGTTTGAGGCCATGAGTTTCTTTATGGTATATTATGACTCGTGTACATCACCGGTTTTGATTTTCGGGTGATACGGGATTGATATGGAAGAATGATTCTCAACTAGGAAGCTTTAAGTTGGAAGAATTGACCAGGTTTGAGTTTTGTGTATCTGACTTCAAATTGGAGTTTTGATGGTTTTGTTAGGTACGGATGGTGATTTTGGACTTGGGCGTATGCCTCGATTTGCATTTGGATGTTTCTAGAAGGTTTCGGCACTATTTGGTGAAAGTTGTCAATTTGAAGCTTTGGAAAGTTCATAGATTTGAAGGGGAGTTGACTTCGATGTTATTGGGTTCATATTGTTGTTTTGGGAGTTAAAACAGATTCTTTATGTCATTTGGGACTTGTGTGCAAAAATTAAGGTCATTAATAGTTTATTTGATATGGTTCGGCATGAGTTTTGGAGGTTGAAAGTCCAAAAATTCATTAAGTTTGATTTGAGATATAATTCGTGGTTTTGAAGTTGTTATATGTAATTTGAGGCCTCGAATAGGTCCGTGTTATGTTTTGAGACTTGTTGGCATGTTCGGACAGGATCTTAATAGGCTCGGGTGTGTTTCAGATTGATTTGATCATGTTGGGCAGATCTGGTGATGGTTCTTCATACCTGCGTAGATTTGGTCGCAGGTGCGGACACGCTTATGCGATAGAGTGATCCTTCTGCGAAGAGAAGGTGTCCAGGGGAGTTCTGCTTTTGGATGTTTTAGTGCAGATGTGGGATCGCTTCTGCGGGGTTTGGGTCGCTTCTGCAGGCTTGAGGCATGAGTTGAGTGTCTGTTTCTGCTGTTGTGTTTACGCTTCTGCGGTTTCGCAAGATGCGGTAGCAGTTGTGCAGGTACCGTTCTTGGACCGTTAAGTTGAAGTCCGAGATGCATGATTTTGCCCGCAAATGCGAGGGTGCATGTGTGCGTGTAGGTGTACAAATACGAAAATGCTGGGTAGAAGTTATATATTTCAAGGGTTTGTCATTTATTCACATTTTGAGTTGGGGAATTCGGATTTAGGAGATTTTGGATAGGATTTTCACCATGTGGATTGGTGTAAGTGTTTTCTACTCGGTTTTGATTATATTCCGTGATTCCATCTTTGATTTTGGCATTTGATTGATGATTTTCAAAAAAGAAATTGGGATTTTTTGTATAAACTTTTCTAAATTAAATATTTGATATTTGAACATCGATTCGGAGTCGGATTTGAATGAAATTAGTATGGTTGAACTCGTATTCGAATGGGTTGTCGGAATTTGTTAGTTTTATCGTGTTCCGAGGTGCGGGCCCGGGTTTGACATTTTGGTTGACTTTGAATGTTTGATTAAAGATTCGATGTTTATCATTTGGGTTTGTTTCCTTTGGTATTATTTGGTATTTTTGAGTTGCTTTTGGCTACTTTCGGATCGTTCGGAGGTCGATTTGTGCAGGATGGCGTTTGCAGAGTATTGTTTGGCTTGCTCGACATTTGATTTGGCTTGCTTTAGGTAATTATCTTATCTAAACTTGGTTGAGCCATTAGTTGCTCGAATTATTTGTGATAGCTACGTGCTATGGGTGCGCATATGTGTGGGGTTCGAGCCCTGTGCAAGAACTGGGGTATTTATCCATGTTCGGTAGTGCTTAGGCTATGATATGCTTAGGATTGACTGTTAAGCTTTAAGCTATATTTTTTCCCATATTTGTAACCTTTTGTGAACTATTTTATCTACGTTTGATGTTACATAGAGGCTAATTCCATTAATGAACTTGATAATTGCTATTTCGGTGATGAAATTGTCTATTTGAAATATGATAGCACACTTTGCACATGCCTACACTTTAGCGTGTCATTATACCAGTCCAGGAGCATGAAACTTGATATCCATTCATCATATACATATATTCTTGTATATTTTCTTCTGTGTGATATGATTGGATTGGATGCTTGTAAACATGTCGGGCAGATTGTATTGTTTTGCTTGTGACCACGCCGGGCAGATTGCGTTGTTATGCTTGTGAACACGCTGAGTGGATTGTATTGTTGTGCTTGTGACCATGCCAGATGGATCATGTTGTTTTGCCTGTGACCATGCCGGACGGATTGTGATATTGTGTCTGTGACCACGCCGGACGGATTATGTTGTTATGCTTGTGAACATGCCGGGGCATTGTATTGTTTTGCCTGTGGCCACGCGGGGTGAATTGTGTTGTTATGTCTGTGACCACGCAGGACAGATTGTGATATTGTGCCTATGAACATGCTGGGCGAATTGTGACATTGAGCCTTTGAGCACATCGGGTGGATTGTGATTATTAGCACGTGAGTTGTCCGTGCGAATCCAGATATTGATATTACTGGTACGTGAGTTGTCCATGCGGTTGATATTATTAGCGCGTGAGTTATCCGTGCAGCGTGTGGATACGGATCCATCCCCCTAGGTTCAGCCTCTCATGTTTCTCTCTTGATGATGTACACGTGAATTGTGAGAAACCGATGGGTTTCTGGTTGATGTGAGCTTTGGGAGAGCTAGTTATTGTTATTTGGATCAGGTTGTACGCCGCGACAGGCCTCATTGGCTTATTGTTATTTGGATCGGGTTGCGCGCAACAACGGACTGATATTTGGTTATTGCATTTCATCTTTACTTGGAATTTCCTTGATTGTTTACTTGATTTACTTGCAAGTCTTCCTTATATACTAGTCTGTTGCCTGAGTAGACACTTTAAATAAAGAATTGTGAGCACCAAGGTGGGTTTTTTCCCCATATTTTCTTGATTTGATCATATATATATGTTATATACTTGTTCGATTTAAGAACTTGTACAGGTGACTGGTGAGTATCATTTATAGTTCTTGCTTCTTTTACCTCGCCAAGGTTAGTTATGATACTTATTGAGTACTTGGAGTCGGCTGTACTCATACTACAGTTCAGCACCACATGTGCAAATCTTGGAGCTGAGATGTTGTGGATGACGAGAGTTGGCACTGAAGGCATACATACGTTCCGGATATGGCTACCAATTATCCTTGGTATTTTAGACTTGAACTTATGTTTCGTACATTTCAAATAGATGTTGTATTTGTTTCCCCCAGCTTTGTAAATCTAAGTCTTAATGGCTCATGACTTATACTACCAGTCCTTGGGTTATTATATAAGAATACTATCTTTAACAGCCCTGCCCACTAGTGATATTATCCGCTCTGGGCCTAGACCCTTGCGGGTTTAAAATATGTCACTAGGGTCTAAGGCTTATTAACTTATATAGCCAGCATTCCTCTTGTGTTTTACCGATGTGAGACTCTGTTTAAAATCCGTAATGTTACAACAACCAAGCACCAAATCCCTGTAATACCTCAATCAATGGCGAAATACCCATTACTGAGGATTTTTATTCTACGCCACTTTTTGTGCGTGTGTGTGAGCAGATAATAATATTTTTTCTAAAAATATATGTGTATATAATTAGGCAAAACTGTTTGAAAAGCTACAAAGTAAAAATTAGTCTATAATAGAAAGTAGAGACTTAAAATTGTGACAACCACATATCATAATCCACCTACAATACGAATTGTGACAATAATTTGATACTCGATAAATTTTTACGTACTCCTTAATAAATAATACTTTTTGTTTTCGTTTAATTATCAAGATAAGATTCTACGCACCCACTAAGAAAATATTATTACGAAGAATAATTAGACTAATTTACTTTTATTAGTTCCTTAATCTTTGTCTATTTAAGTGTTTTTAATTCTACAACAACTAATGCTAAGGGTAAAGTTGAAAAACAGTAAATTAGTTTCTTTTGATTTTCTAAAGTGACATGAAAACTAAATGGAAACAGAAGGAATATTTTCTCTGTTTCATTTTATGTGACACTCTTTTATTTTTAATCGGTCTCAAATTAATTACATATTCTTATATTTAGTAAATAGTAAACTTTAAATCTCATATTTTATCCTTAATGGGATGACTTATAAGGTGTGTTTGGTATAATGGAAAATATTTTCCGTTGGAAAATTTTCCTGGAAAACAAGTAGTAATCTTACTCATTTTCCGGTATTTGGTACGCAAATTAAGTAAAATAACTTCTCAAGAGTATTCATAAATGATTTAGATACAATAAACATGATGCCATAAACTTTCGAACCAACAACCTTCCGAACCCACAAATTTCATAAATTTTTGAACCGCTAAACTTTCGAACCCGTAAACTTTATAATTTCTAAACCCGTAAACTTCCAAACACATTAACCTCTGAACTCATAACTTAGGGACTTGTAAATTTCGAACCAGTAAAACTGAAAAATGAAAAAACTAGAACTGAAAAATATTTTTAAAAAAACCTTTTTTTCCGCGATGGAGGTGGGTTGGGAGTGCAGAAAAACGAAAAACAGAAATTTGAAATTACAAAAAAAAAAAGTAAAAAAAATAACTTTTTTGTGCGGGGTGGGTGGCACTTGGGTGGAGGGGTGGGTGGTGCAGGAAAACGAAAAACAGAAATTTGAAAATACAAAAAAAAAAAAAAAAA
>MCJB01002503.1:59597-93897 GCA_002018475.1 Nicotiana obtusifolia | reverse complement strand
ACGAAAAAGAAAAAAAATTGGAATCTAAAAAAAAAAAAAAAAAAAAAAAAAAAGCCTTTGAGAGAGGGGGTGGGAGAGGTGGGGTAGAGGAGAGAAGGGGGCTGGGGTTGGGGATGTGAGGATACCAAACAATGGAAAATGGGAAAACATTTTACGGACCAAACACACCCATAGTCAGATAAACTTTTATGGTTTATTTTAGATCACACGTTTCAAAAGTTTTTGTTCATTCTTAAATTTTTGATTCAGTCAAACACCATCACATAAATTAAAACAGATTAAGAGTAGCTTCTATGATGGATTAATTACAGGGTCCTGACAAGTGAGGCTTGCTCAGTTGGTAAAAGCACCTCCACCCACGACCGTTAGGTCCCGGGGTCGAGTCACCCTAAAGGAAAGTGTGAAAACACTATAGATCTTCCTAATTTGGGAGGGGTTTAAAAAAAAATTACAGGGTCCTAAACAATCTTATTTGTCACCAAAAAGCTTATCATGTGGCAAGATTTTGATTTCTTTTCACTTAATTAACTTATGTGCTTTGTAATGTTATTCTAAGATAGTACTCAAATTAGAGAATGTTATGATTGATTTCATCCACTTTGTTCTAATTTTTGTCATTTTGGCTGCTTTCACAAAAACAATATGTAGTGGTAACCAGATGCTCCTCCATCATTATCCCATTATCCATATATATTTTTTATCATTACTAATTAACTCATTATTGCCACTTATTTCCACATAAAAGTTAAAAAAATAAGATCTAATCATGTATAAACATCTGTGTGGGGCCCCCTTCCTGATTACACCACAGGCTAAATTAAAAAATTACAAAAATAATAATTAAGATGATGAAGTGGGAAATATATTAATAATCTAACGCATTATTATGGATATGTTTAGAATGTTTTCAATGTAGAAGAGAATTAGTTGAACTTTCTAATCTGACGGTTGTTAGAGCATAATTAGTCACTATTTATTTGTACTAGTTTTAGAATACGCGCGTTGTACGTGTGCCTCGTCTCGATATTAGAATATGTGTTTAAGTTATAAAAGAAAATTTTAAAAGAAGAAAATTACGTTCTAAAATGATTAATTATTGATCTTATTTTGTTATTCGATAGAGGAAGAACCATTATCCCATAAAAGTACTAAATCATCTCAATCAATATGTAACTTAAAATTGATTCCAATTTTATAAATCAATTTTTTAAGTTTCACAAGTTGCCATATTTCTTTGAAGTTTTAGCAAGAACACATTTGAAGATTTAAAGTTTTTAAACTAAAGCTCTTTTTAAAGAGCTTTGGCTCCGTAAAAGATTTAATATCCCAACGAAAAACTATATTTTATCCTCTCATTGATATTTCTTCGGCAATAGTCTTGAATCATGCATGAACTCAAAGTAGCAACATCATTTGCCACATAGCTATCCGAAATAAGCAAAGGATTTTATTCACATTCTGTTACAAAATCGTGGAGAATCGCATTCCATTATCCTATTAAATTTGAATGATGAAGATTTTAAAAATAAATTATAGATTTTTTATATAGTTCAAAAAAAAAGAATTTATATAAAGCAAAATCTTAATTGATTTTAGAGTATTAAATATTATTACTTCTTACTTAGTTCAAATAATAAAAAAGTTATAACTAAAATTTTAGCTAATTGCAAAATCTTATATTGTTAAGAAGCATAATTTAATACAGTTTTGTCCAATATAAACTCTATTAAAAGCTGTTAAAAACGGAGAAAAGAGTCCAATGAGAGCACAACAAAATAGTAGAAGAAATAACTTGACAAAAGATTGAAGCATACACTAAAGGCGACTATGCAATCAAGATTCACAATCAAGAACATCAAAATCAAGATGTATAGGTTGAATACGTGCATGCAACATTCAACTTCTAATGTGTGAAAGCAAAATTTAACTATTAATACAAATACATGAATGCAAAATTCAACTACTAATATAAAGTCACTACTCATCGTTTTTGTATATACGATTGTCCATCCATGTTATAAGATCGACAGTCATTATATCACTATAGGTCTAACTCACCTTAGCTATCTAGGTACAGTTGGTCACCAAATATTTGTGATCAAGGATGTACACCTTCCCTATATGTAGGTCAGGTCGATGCCCCCCTCCATCATTGTACTTTCTATTATTTTATTTATGAAAATCAGCCCTACTGCATTAGAATCTGTACACTGTTAGAACACTATCCAGTGGTATTAGTATGTTATCATGCTCATTCTGGAGGTGGGATGATAGTGTACGGTGGTATAATGCAGTGAGGTAATTTGTTAAAAAATAAAAAAATAAAAAAACTACTAATATAAAAAAAATTACTCAAAGAAAGAGAACTTGGAACCCTTAAATTTGTAGTTGCTGCTTCAACGAGGCAAAGTTTTATAATGATGAAAAGGTGTAATTATAAGTTCTTTTATAGAAGTACCTGTATATATAATTATTTAAAAATTTATTCATAAAACTCTAATAAAAAAGAATATCACAAAGAACTCGTTTTCACCTAATATATTTTATAAAAAAATTTACTGTCAAACATTTATCTCAAAACTTTCCTAGTATGTGCATGTGAATTAGTTAAAATTTTGTTTACTAGAAAAACTTTCCAAGTGTGAAAATTTTAATACTTCTAAATTTAAATATAGTTGAAAGTATCAAAAGTTTCATAGTGTATGTGAATTAGTGAAAATTTTATTAACTAAAAAAACCAAAACCTTCTTATTGTGTGCGAATTAGACAAAATTTTATTAACTAAAAAAAGACCCTCATTTTCCAATTATGTGAACGATAATCTTTCCTACTATGTGCGCTTGAAATTCTAGAACCAAAAAGAATTGAAGATCAATATTATATATATTAAAGGAGTAATTAAATGACAATTATATATAATAGGGAATTAATTAATGATTCTTAAATAGTATGGAATTATTTAAATGAGTATTCTTAAATATTAAGAAAATAGTAAAACTATTATTTCGTCAAATGTGAAATTTATTTTAAAAGAATAAAAAAGGTGAACGATATTTCGTTAAGGGTCTTCGTGTTTTTAATATAATATAGATTACTTGGCCATGATTTAAACATGCAAGAAAATTTCCTATTCATTTTACGTGTATTATTTACCAATCTAAATTATTTAGTTTTGTTGAGATCTATCCTAGATATGTTTGTCAAATTTGAGAAGCAACAGTTCAACAATAACAATAATAACATACTTACTGTAATCTTACAAGTGAGATCTAAGAAGAGTATCGTATAAGCAGATCTTATTCCTACTTTGTAAAGGTAGAGATGTTATTTTCGATGCACCCTCAGCTCAAGAAAAACATAAATGAGATGCAACTTGTTTTTTTCTTTAATTTCGTTTTAATTAAGTATAGTATTTGTATCGTTGATTACTTTATCCTGTACTTTTTACCTCCATCAGCACAGGTCTGTCTACCAAATGCAGATCAAAAGAAACCAATTTGGAATTTGTACTTTACTCTCTTAGGGATCGTCTGGTACAAACACAAGTAATATAGTGATTAGTAATACAGGTATTAGTAATGTATGGATTATAGTGCTGATTTTTTATCCAGTGTTTGGTTCATTGTATTAAAAATTAACTATGCAATGTATATGGTCTTATCCAGGTATAGTTAAACCTGGTATAAGTAATCTCTTGGTTTCCTTGGTATTAGTTAAGCCCTCCTATGAGGTATAAGTAATCCATGTATTAGATATGCATAAATTTAATTGAGCAACCAAATATTATATTAGACGGATTAAATTTTTATATAGGAATTATTTTACTTAGTACAGCCTACCAAACGACCCCTTATGGTATTATTCCTCCTTTATTAACAGTTAGCCTACACCCTTTGAATGCGAGATGTAGCATCTTATGAAGCGGGGATAACTTTCAAAAAGAAGAAACTCAAATCTTAGTTAATCTTTATTTGCCATTTATAGCACGTTTGATCGAGCCGTAAAAATAACCTTTTTTTTTAGAAATGTTTTTTTTTTCAAAATGTTTTTTTTAAAAAGTTTTTTGGTGAGAAACAGTTTGTGTTTGACTAATTTATTTGAGAAGCACTTCTGAGCTGCAATTAGTATTTGGCCAAGCTTTTAAATACTGCTTCTAAGTATATTTTTTTCAACAGTGCTTTTCAAAAAAGTGCTTTTAGAGAAAAATTACTTTTTGCTGCTTCTCCAAAATTGCTTCTGCTTCTATTCAAAAGCACTTTTCTTCTATAAAATTTTAGCCAAACACTTCAACTTTAAAAAAAAATATTTTTTTCTAAAAAAGTACTTTTGACTTGAAAAAACTTGACCAAACAAACTATTAATCTATTGCATGTATTCAACTCCTCTCCATTTTCTATTGTCTCCATTTTCCAAGTTCCTACTTAGATGGATAGCACATGTCACTTTTTGATATTAATGGTTCAGATTTAATTTACAAAAGATAGGTCTAAATCATGGTTAGAAATTAGAATAGTAGTATTTCCATTTGCTCCCAAAAATTTGTGGAAATCCCACAATTCTAGCAAAATAAAAAGAACTTTAACTAATTTATTAGTAGTGTCAAATTACTAAGTTTTTATTTCAATTTTATATTACCACTTGCTTTTTCAAATAGTCAAGAATTTTAAAAAGAAACTTTTTTCGAAGAAATGTAAATCTTCATTCGACTTTCATTCATGAAAGAAGTACATGTAAGTTTTTTAAGAAAGTGTTGCAACAGAAATAAACATGAACAAGATACAAACTTACATGTAATAAATAAATAATATAAATTTATTTAATTGATAAATGTACACTTTTTGATATATTTTTTGCCTTTTTACTTCGTTGCCTTTTGGAGAGATGAAAATAGCAGATATATTTTTTTTTGACGCGATATAAAAATTTATATCCATTATTGAATTTTTGACAGTTGAGTAATCTAGTAAGGAATAACATTATCCTGATCCATATCATAAAGCAATAATCATTTACTCTGAATTTGTCTATTGCGTCTCAGCTTATAATATAATATATTCTCCTTTGAGCAAAAAAACAAAAGTTAAATAAATAAAACCAAAGAAAAAAAGCACACTTGAAAAGTGCAAACAACAAGAAGCATCTATTCTTATATCTTAAAGTTGTTATACACACCTTTTTCCATTCTTTAATTCCAAAGGGTAATTATAGAGGCAACAACCATCACTTTTATAAAGGTAACACCTCATCCCAATCAATTATTCTCAATCGATTCGAATCGGTCAGCCGAAAAAACAAAGACTATAGTTCGCGATCAAGTCGTTCGCTTCTATAACGATTCGGATTGAGACACGGCCTGGATTCCCATGGGAGCAGCAGTGCGGAATCTTGGACAATGGGCGAAAGCCCGATCATAGTAATAATTCTTCTCCAACTTTTGCTTTACAATTATGAGTCATTAGTTGGGTTAGGTCCCATGTTTAACATATTTTGCAATTCGTAACTCTATGTTATTCACTATAAGTAGTTTACTAAATTTAATTATGTAAAGGAAGACCTCATAATTGAGAGAATATTTTGGTTGGGTTGGTTGTTTGTTTTAGTGGCAACTAGAAAGCAATATATAAAGGAAGAGTGGATAAGGTTAAAAGAAAATGTAGAAAAAGATAACACCCTATTAGTATTTTCCTTTTGAAGGTAAAGGTGAATCTACTTTAGTTGGTATGTCTTGTGCTTTAGTACTAGAATCATATTCTTTACTTAAAATCTTATCAAAGTATTGTGGAAGAATTTCTTTGAGTTCCAAGTTTATGTGAAATTGCATCAATTTGACATTAGCCAACACTCTTTATGGGGAAAGTTCACAAAACATAGACTATACAACCCCAAAAAGGTCAATATTTGGTGTCATGTGAAAGTGACATGATTTCCTTTTCCAAGATTAGGTTAAATAATTTTTTAAGCTTTTGTTTTATAATCGTGGTATGTGGACCAGTTTGAGATTACTTCGACTATTCAATTGATTATTTGTAACATTCTGTCTGATCGACTTGCGTATAATTCAGCTATTCCACCGATTATTTATCATGTTCCGCCAACATACGTGTTACATAACTACTTTGGCAAATGCAACCTGCATGTATATCACCTACTGATTATCGGTTACGTTCCACCAACATAATATCGTATAACTCTACCTATCAAGGCTTTAGCAAATACAAGATGTGTATACCTCGATTATTTCACCGATTACCTATTATCTCTAACCAACATAAAAATTACAAAACTCTACCAATCAAGCCTTGAGCAAATGCCTTTAGCTTGAATTGTACGTAGATACCAAAAATGATGCATTGCAATTCAACAAACAATCAAATCAAAAAAGTATCTTGTGTTCCTATCTATTTTAATGGTGTTATTATAATGACTAGTGATCTCATGTAAAAAGCAAAGGCTTGATACAAGATTATTTCCTCTATTAAGAAAAATTGAGGGCTGTACTTTTTAAATCTCATGAAACAGGATAGAATTTACCTTTCCCTCACATGTACAAAATAAGTACTTATGCTAAAAACTACTACTAATACTATTGTCTTATCCCCAAAGAACTCTTTGGTTTGCATTACAAACTAGCCTAAGTCTTAGTACAAAGTTAGACTAAAGTAGAAAAGAACAGGGAAGATCTTTCTGTGTATTAGGCCAAAACTACTAACTCCGCTGCTAATTCTTCTACTAATAACCTAAAGATTGAGAGCTCAACTTCCATTGCTGTGTTTTCCCTTTGTTCTTGAAACTTTTTCCAGTCATCACACTCGGTTTGCAAATCCGATTCAACCATCATATCAATGGTGTCTGATCTCACATATTGCCATGAATCTAACCTCCTGCATACTCTTCCGAAGACGACTTCCCTATTGCTCAAGCTGTTAGTTTCAGTCTTCTCCTCGGAAAGCAGGTCGGACACTAGCATTTTCATGTCAAAAGGGATTGTCACTTCACTTGCAAACGCATCGAAATCCCTGTCTCTGTATGATGATAACGAATCTTCATCGAGATCGCCTTCAAGATCGCCTTCGCCTCCTTCTTCTTCGTCGAGCATTAGTTTCTCGAGTTCAATAGGATCCAACTCCGCTAGTTTCTCGAACCTACGAAGCTTATAGAGAAGCTGCTGCTGCGCTCCTGTTAGGAATGCATGACAATCAAAATAAGTTTTCCGTCAATGAGGATTCATATAGACGACTCAAACTTTTTGGAACTGAGGCGTAATTATTGTTGTATAATATAATATAGTAAGCAACCAAACATTAAAAAACGAGCAGCCCGGTGCACGAAGCATCCCGTGTTCACGCGGGATCCAGGGAAGGGCCACCCCAAGGGAGTGTGATGTAAGCAGCCTACTCTGATACAAGCATCAGTGGCTGATTCCATGACTCGAACCCATGATCTGTAAGTCACACGGAGACAACTTTACTCTTGCTCCAAGGCTCCCTTTCAAGTAACCAAACATAGCAAAAATGAAAATAGCAACTTTTACTCTGTAATTTTTAGACATCTCTGTTCCTTTTTGATTGTATTTATTGTTACTGTACAAAAAGAGTAGAAAAGGGATCTTATACTTAATAAAGTAATTTTATACTATGAACAAATGGCAAAGAGGGAATGCTAGAAAACAACTCAAGGACCCTACTAAAAGTACCCTTATCATGTAATCAGGCCCCTGAATCATGGCAGTCTGAAGAAAATACTGAAATGGGCAGAACCCCAAATTAGAATATGTTTTTGAAATTCAAGAAGTTTGAGAGTTTCTTCTCAAAGTTCAATAAATTGAAGAGGACAAGCATATCAATTAAGTGAAAAACCCCACCTGCACTAAATGTGGGTCATTGCAATTAATATAGGATTTAATTTATTTGCTCTAAAAGTGTAAATTTTATTACTATCAGAATAGTTTAACCTCATATAGCCGGTTAGTGGCAAAAGGACAGCCCCGCCACCAAGCATCCTGCATTCACACAGGATCCGAGAAAGAGCCGCACCCAAAAAGCCTGATGTAAACAACCTAACCTAATGCATACACTAGTGGCTGCTTCCACGGCTCGAACTCGTGAGTTATAGGTCACACTGTTTTTACCAAGCTACCAACTAATATTTCTGATAGAAATTTATCCGTAATTACCTTATACATAGCCTGATTGTGTAATTCTTTACACTGTCAGCGAGTAGAACTTAAGCTTATTTATAAATAAATAAAATTAGAGGATGAATTTGTGTACAGACAAGATGAGGTCTCATTAACTGAAATGATGTACAAGACTTGACATCAAATATGTCATGTAATGTACAACACACAAACATACAAATCTTTTTATCAAAGATTAAACTTCCTTATGGATCCCACAAGAAATAATTCATATATCAATTCAGCACCATCAAAATTGGTCATGACCTTACAATTATAGTATATCCAACCAAACATCTCTATAAAGAAATCAGCATTTCCATAATTGTTGAATATGACTTCACAACCAATAATATATATTACTAACTACTTAACTATTGCATTCAGTATATTACATATGTTATGAACCATGTACTATATATGTAATATATTGAATGCAATATACAATCAAACATCTCTGTAACAACCTCATTCGTTCCGACATTTTTTAATTGCTACGTTGAAAGGCTATTGTAGAGAACACATATTATAAGATAACATGAAGAATGGTTCGAAAGAAAACCTGATTGTTAAAGTGAAGTAATGTAATAGAGGATAGCTGGTAGAGAGAGATCTGACTGTATGTAATATAATATACTATTCTTTTAAACAAGAAAAAAAAGGTACTACCAAATTTAAAAATGTATCGCACATAAGTATTCAAAATTATTTCGAGAAAATATGATTTACGTACTCTGTACAAGTGCGTAGTTGCATTCAATATCACAATCATCGTCTCCCTCGTCCTCGTCCTCGTCCTCGTCCTCGTCCTCGTCCTCGTCCTCGTCCTCGTATTCGCCTTCATGCCCATCATCATCAAATGGAGGATCCAAGACAGAAACCGGGCTGCATTGCTCTTTCTCCTCTTCTTCTTGTTCACTATTAGCCAAACCTAATGCTTCATAATTTCCTTTGTCCTAAACAGAAGAAAACCAAGAAATCCAATTATTAAATACAAACAGATAATGAGCTACATAATTTAGACAAAATGTAGCGCTTTACCTATTTGACAAAATGTTCTATCATTAGGTCAAGAATTATATGAAGTTGACTACTGACATTTTATTCCATAAAGTTTTATATTTGTCAATTATAATATGGACAAGCGAGTTGTAGAGCTGGGGTAGACCTATAATATTGATACGAGTTCAAAATTTAGTAGCTTTTGCTTAAACTCTCTATATATTTTTAAAAAACTTATTAAATATGTATTAAAGAACCATGTAAATAAAATAAATTATAAATTTAAATCATGAATCCGCCTCTAGTATAAAATCTTAAGGATATTATCAATTGGGAGCCAAATGACAAAAGAAAATATTGTGGTTTGTCGTTTTGTGGATAATAGTGTCAATTTGTTTTATTTAGACAAGGTCAATTAAAAAAAGATTTTGTTGGCAGAAGCGTGGTAAAAAAGGTACAATTATCAAACAAATAGAAATCTCTAGCCATTTGGCTAAATGACAAATTTCCCCACTAAAATATTGTTTGATTGTTAAAACGCCAATATTTTGATGGGTAATTTTGTCATTTAATGTCGACATTCCGGCCAACAAATCAGACCAACGAGATCCTTTTGCCGACAGGTAAAAACCAGGTCAAACTTAGTTATCTCAGTCACGAGTTGACTCATTCTATTTATGTTAGCTAATAGAAATTTTTACTGCATATATCATACTTTTACTGAAATATTTTTACGTGTTTAAGTTATATAACATGAAGTCACCTAAAATGTACCCACTAGTATATTTTAACCTATGGTGAAAAATTTCTTGCGCATGGTACACATAACATAAACTCAATTTTTATTATTACACATTATATTTAAACATTTTTTTAACATATACAAACTTACAATTTTGTAAGCTGTTTTACAATTTAAAATTTTTTACAAAAAATTCCTTATATCGAAATGAAATTCTCTATGAATATGAATAAAGATTTTTTATACTATCAATATAATTTAGTCTTATCATAGGTTACTCGCTAATGTTTATTACAAAATATATATTTTTTGTTTATATATTTTATACACCTTTTGTCTAAGAATATAATTAGTTTCAGCCGGACGGTCAATTTGTATTTTGACCATAAATTTACATATATTTAGTGACAAAATAGAAAGTGAAATCACAAACCTCTTTCTTGTGGCGAGTCGGAGATGCTGCCGGCGATGAGAACTCCGGCGTCCGGCGACCGGTCGACGGACATTTCTGAAGAGAAAATCTAAAAGGACTTATAGGACTTGAACAATATTTATTTTCACATTCAACCTCCTCAATTTCCTCCTCATTATCAGACCTACAACTACTTGAAGTCTCAAAATCCATTGATTTCTCTTCATTGCTTTCTGACCAACCAGCACTACTTAGCCTACTATTATTACAAAAATAACCACTTTTCACTTGTACAGTAATTTCCTCCTCACTCTTGATTTCCCGTTTCTTGTTTCTGCTCCTGTTCTTGAGTTTCTTCAAAATTGACCCAAATAAACCAAACCCCACTTTGTTAATTTGTGTTTTGGGTTTAGAATTTTGTTGTTTTTGGATCCTAATTGCAGCTTCAAGAAGTAAAGAGGAAGTTGTAGTAGGGATATGAAGAAACACTTTTCTTTTTGGGCTATTTTTGCAATTTGTTAAAGGTGAAGGGAAATTGTTGAGAGGTGATTTTCTAACATCAGGTGAATCTTGAAAAGAGAAAAAACAAGCATGTTTACATAATGTAGATGTTGAAGTTGAGGTTGAGGTTGTTTCTGTGATAATTTTGGTTTTTGGTTTCTTGTATGTTTGTAATGAGGTTTCTCTTTTGAGCTGAAAACGTCTATCAGCTATGTAATTTTTAAGTTGAAATGGTTCTTGATCTTCTTTCAAAAGCTCATGCAAATGCTTCTGTGCCATTAGAAGGAAAAAAACCAAGTCTAAATTAAGTGATATATATGTTGAAAAATGAAAAAAGAGTTGAGATTTTGAAAAGGGGTTCGACTAGTTGATGAGATTTCAACTTTTAATATAACCAAAGAGATTGTGGAGTTGGGGGAGTGGGAGTGGGGATTTGTTATGTGGTTTTGAAAAGTGGAAGATTGAGAAGTGGGGAAGTTGTGTACATATAGTTAGAGACTCGAGAAAAAGAGAGCTAGGCTGGGGTGGTGGGGATAGGGGGTACTAATGGGGTTTGGGAAAGAATGGGGAGAGTTCCTGATTCAAATCTGGAGTTCTACAAGATCGAGGTAAGGTGGATGATAAATAAATAATTACAAAGTGTATAAAAACATGAGAAAATTGGAAATGTAAAAAAGTATATATATGGTAATAAGGGGGTGCAGCAGTAGATATGTAGGACTGTGGGTTTGTAGTAATAGTACCACGACCAAGCGGGCAAGCTTTGTCTAGATGGCACATGAGGCTAAACAAGAAAATGAGTTTATTATATATTTGGTTGAGATAAAATTACGGTATAATTAATTTTGGAATTAATTGTTCTGAAATTGTAATGTTATTGTTATCTTTATGAACGAGTGGGATAATAATTATGAAATAACTAATGACTGAATAACCAATTCCGAAATAATGACCCTAAATGATTTTGGGGGTGGATTGTTGGAGTTCTATGTGTCTCTCTCTTGAGCTTTGCGTACATAATTGTGTATATCTAAATTCATATAGATGGTGTAGAAACAGGCTGAGAGTGTAGGTGTAATCACACAGGGTGAATCCATAATAAGAATAATATGAGTTTAAATTTTAAGTCAAAAAAAATAGTGTAATATAGACGGTCTATTCTAACGTAAATATTAATGATTGCTTTTATGGTTCGAATTCGTAATCTATAAATTACACAAACACAATTTTAACATACGATCTCTACTTAGAAAGATGAGGTACGCCACACAACTTTTTTAAGTTTTATGGCAGACTTAATAAAATATATGTACACTTGAATTATTTATAAAGTAATTACAAATCAATTTCTTATGATAAGTCTTGATTGATAATTTCATAAGCTAATAATTAACGTTCTATAATAGTATAAAATTTAAATAAAAAAAAAAAAAAAAAAAAAAAAAAATGGAAGGTAAAGGAAGATAAAGGAAAGGCAGGAGAGAGCTGGCAAGCGGTAAGGAAGGGGAAGGCAGAGCCAGTCACAGAGTACCCGAGAAGAGCGCTCTTTTGGACCAATCACACTTTTCCGCGTACCTTTTCACACCTTAGCTTTCATTTGACCAGCATTACATTAGTTGTTTGTCTTTTCTATAAAGTTACCACAGTTATTAGCATTTTTTTCCTTAAAATACTATTATGATTTTGTTCATAGAAATACTAATATTATGATAAAAAAAAATTGTTTTTTTTTTATGTGTGGATACGAGAGCATTGAAATCCAGAGTGTAGGGGTGACTGGTGTAATGCTAAAGTCTGTTCGGATGGGCTCAAGGTAAAGCAGAAGAAGAGAGTTAGCTTTTTGTTGAGTGAGTTCGAACGTGAGCGGATGCATACTAGAATAAGATAAGTTTAGCTGGTTCGATGTGCAGACACTTATTAGGATGAAGCACAGCGGTAATTGAACTCATATCTATTTGAGCTGCTCCAGCATGCATCCCTTTCGAAAAGTTCGATTCTCATCTTTTATGTGAGATAGCTAATTTTATTATTTTAGCGTAAAATTTATTTCGAAATTAGTAATATATATGATTAAATATGAGATAAATACAATTTCAAATTCATTCAACGAATTTTCGGTATCACTCGAGCTGGTTTTTTTTTTTCATATTACTTTGCTTCTTTTTAACATACCTAATTTATGAAAGTATCAAAATTATCATTTTAAAATAGTGATGATGTGATGTTTCGTGTCTTTTTATTTTCATGAACTTTTATATCTGCTGAAACTCAACTGTCATGCTATTAAAGGTAAAACAAAAATGCTAAAATTTTAAGCAAGAAGAAGTTGGTGACATTCTTTTTGAATCAATTAAAACAAAAAGTATCATATAAATTGAGATGGAGGAAAGAATATTTACTCTGTATATATTTATGGGTAGAAAAATTAAGATTTACGATAAATATCATTCGTTTCAATTTATATGAACTTGTTTGACGGGATGCGGAGTGTAAAAAAAAAAAGAAGACTTTTAAATTTATAAGGTAAAATGAGGCACATATATTTTATATGGCTATAAATCTTTTTTTCAAATATGAAAAGCAATCATCCTTTTTGACACGGATTAAAAAGGAAATAGGTTAATCTTTTAAATTGAAACAGATGGAGTATATACTTTTTAACTTTCTCCCCCAAACTCCCCTATGTATAACTCGAGAGGAAACAGTAGATGTATGTTGAGGTGTCCCACATCGGTGGGATTTGAGGTCTTTGGTCTTCTTATATGGTCTTGGGCAATCCTCATCTCATAAGCTAGTTTTTGGGGTTGAGTTAGGCCCGAGGTCCATTCATCATGGTATCAGAACCAGACTCATCCCAATTATTATTACTGTTGTTGGGCTCCCATTTATGTTGTCCACGCTCCAGAGTGCATGCCTGGGCGTGAAGGGATGTGATGACTTGTCCCATATCGGTGGAATTTAAGGTCTTTGGTCTCCTTATATGATCTTGGGCAATCCTCATCTCATAAGCTAACTTTTGGGATTGAGTTAGGCTCGAGATCCATTTATCAATTTATCTCTTACTTTTGAATCGTAACTCTTATCTCTATACCTATATATTTGACAGAAGAGCTACAATTTACAGTCCTTCACTGGAGACATCTAGTTCCGTTGCATTGCTATTCATTACAGAAGTACCTAAAAAGCTGTGACCTAAATAATTTGTCAGTGTACCTAAGTTAAATGCCCCTATTGCTATTCTAATTGCAAAAATCACTGCTTTCACCGAGTTAACTGCACTGCTTGTAAATATTGATAGTACTGATTAGCAATTATTTGAGTTGGCAATGAAGGTACAAGAAAACATATGAGGTATGTTGATTAGCCTCGCGCACAAAGTTAGTAGATAGTTGAGCGTATTTTTTTTTAAACTGATAAATTTAGTAGGCATTTGAACATAAAAATTATAATTTTTGAAAAAAATAGTATTTGAAGTTAAATTGAAAAATAGTATTTGAAATTTGAATATGTATTTTACTTGAAAAAATATTATAATTTTGTGAGTAGCAACCAATAAATTTCTGTCAAGACTACTTTTTGGTTTTTGAAACTCCTATTTTCAAAAAAATTCCAAAAACTTACAAGAATTCATGGACAAACACATTTTGAAATTTTATTTTTGAAGAAAAGGAAAAAAACTTTATGGACAAATGGGGCCTTAGGTTTCTACTACTACATGTGTTTCTTTTACTTCGATTATTTTATTATCTTGCTGTTATTATTGCTTTTTTTGCATGGCTTCTCCACTATAGTATTTCTTTTTTAACATTGTTGTGACTAAGAACAAACTTATGGGGTAGTTATAAGGCACGTGAACTCATGGCTTTACGTCAAATTAAGTATTTTACGTAAGTAATTTTTATTTAGTCTAATAATATCTGTTGGCACCCTACATTCACAAGTAGAAAATTATATTCATAAGGTAAGAGTAAAATTTGCATATACACTATCTTTTTCAAACTTCACTTATAAAATTATACTGAATCTATTATTTTAAACGAGACTATTGTTGGACTTCTTGATTCTAGAAAAAATTTTCTTATAAGATGCATTTACTTGTTAAATGGTCTTATTTAACGTGAATTCAAATTAATCGGACCACTATATTTTGGATACAGAATGGCTAAAGCAAAGAAAAAGAAATTAGGCATAATGCATTCATTATGACAGTTCTCTTCTCTCCATTAAAAGGAAAATTATTCTCATATATCTAATCATTATTGAAGTGACTAGCAGTTCATTAATTTCTGTAAAATCTCATTTAATCCGTACTTGTTACTCTTCATTTATTGATCTCTGGAAATAAATCATGCATTTATATTGTGTAACCGTTTTGACGGCTCACAAATTCTAAGTGAAATGAAACGACAAGTGTCTGAATTGTATCGACTCCATTTTCGATTTTAAATATAATTTCTAATTTTTTGGTTGACGAATTTCTAAATTAAATTTATTTTATAAAAAAATATTCACATGTAAAATTACCTTAATCTTATTAGGAAAGTGAGTAAAATCGACAGAGATTTTTCTTTTTGCACCCTTGGTTAGAGTAGTAAATAGTAAATTTAACCCATTTAAATCAATTAAAATAATCTGATTTTATTTTCTTTCTATTGTCAATAAATTATTGAACATTACGGAAATGAGGTTTTCTTGATTTAACTTGAAAAGAGTGGAGCATACATGACCCACCATCCCAATGCACTACAAGTCTACTCATATTTTTTTATTTAATGAAAGCCCCACAAAATTTGAAAATTGCACAATTATTAGGGATCGTTTGGTAGGTTGTACTAAGTAAAATAATTCTTGTATAAAAATTTAATCCGTCCAATATAATGTTTGGTTGCTCAATTCAATTTATGCATACCTAATACATGGATTACTTATACCTCATAGGAGGGCTTAGCTAATACCAAGAAAACCAAGGGATTACTAATCTCTGTATTAACTATACCTGGACAAGACCCTAAAATTACTAAACCGCCCCTCAAACCCTTTTCCTAAATTTCTTTATATACAGAAAGAAGAATATTCAAGGGTATAATTGTAAAAAAGATTTTTTACAGTTTTAAATCAAACACAAGCTAATTTTTAATACAATGACCAAACACTTGATAAAAAATAATCCAAGCACTATAATCCCTGCATTACTAATCTCTGCATTACTTGTGTTCGTACCAAACGACCCCTTAGGAGTACGAGAGTTCAAGGTTTTGCTTCTTTCTTTTTTGTGGATTTGAACATGTATTGTTTAATTATTAAATTTTTGAAATTACTCATATAGATCGCAACCATATAATAAAAATTTTGAAAACACTTTAAAATATCACGATACAAATAATACTATGATTTTTGAAATTTTTGTACGAGAAAATTGCATGTACAATTGACTCTGCTAGATATTTCTAATTATAAAATGAACGAGAATCAAAAAAGAAAAAACAAGCTTATGTAAGTATCTATTTGAGTCTGATTATTTTCAATAGTTCACCCGTGACATAAAATTATTATAAAACTATGTTTGCCTTCCATGATTCAAAGACTAACTATTGTCATATGAATAAGACAAAAAAATAAAAAAATAAATAAATAAAAAAAAACCAGTTGCTAAATGTCAATAATTCCCACTAATTTCTAATCTTTGAGATTTTTATACTCATTATATACATGTAAACTTTAGTTACAACTCTAAATTTCAAACAATTTGACTTTTCAATTTTGAAGTGCTACTGTTATTGGCCAAAGTTTTTTTTTTTTTTTGGCCAAAAGTGCTTATTTTGGTCGAAAGTGATTTTGACTAAAAATTGAAGTGTTTGGCCAAGCTTTTAGAAGAAAAAAAAAATACTCTTAAGGAGAAACAAAAGTAGTTTTTGAGAAACAGAAAAATATAGCTTCTCTCTAAAAGCACTTTTCTGAGAAATATTTTTGAGAAAAATACACTTAGAAGTAGTTTTCAAAATATTGGCCAAACACTAATTACTGCTCAAAAGTGCTTTTCAAATTAATTAATCAAACACAAACCGATTTTATGCTTTTTAAAAAAGCACCTTTCAAAAGAAGCAGATTTTAAAAGTTTGGCCAAACATGCTATTAATTTCGGGTGTAGGGATTGGGTAGTGTTATTCATTCAAATCTTAGTTTGAGATTTGTGAAAAGAAAAAAGACAGTTTCCTTTCTATTTTTGAATTGATGCATTGCTTCTCATTCAAAAGTGATAAACATAAGAATGAAGTTGAAACCAACTGAATTTGCAGATCAAAAGGGATCTTAAGAATATTCTTTCTATCTTTCACCACTGTGGAAACATTTATCTTTTAGTCCCTGTATTATAGTGGCATGCCCATTTATTTTCTGGATTTCAGCTTTCATCTTTTCAGCTTTGAGCTTTAACTTTTACTGAATCTAGTCATTCATAATTTATATTTATGTTTTTAGCTAAAACTAGTCGAGGTGGGAGCGGAACACGTGGTAAACAAGATGCGTGAAAAGAGATTGAGATAGTTCGGACATGTGAAAAGAAGATGCACGGATGCCCCAATAAATCTCAATAAGGAGGTGCGAGAGATTGACTAAGGTGGATCCAAGGAAAGATAGAAGTAGGCCAAAAAATTTACTAGGGAGAGGTGACTAGGCAGGTAATGATACATTTTCAGCTTACCGATGACATGATCCGTGATAGGAGGGTGTGGAGGTGGGGATTACGGTAGTAGGTTAGTAGGTAGTCGAGCATATGTTTTTCCAAACCTATATTTTTTTTCCATACCTGCAGTGCTAGTATTGGTCTTATTTTTTTTTGTTTGTTAGATTCAATTAATACATGTTGTTTCTTTTGCATCGATTATTTTATTTTTCTAGCTGTTGTCACCAATTCTTTTCTTCTCCACTATAGTATTTCTGTTTTACTTGAATCGAAGTTCTATCGAAAACTGCATCTGAGATTGTTGAAAACTAAAAAATATTTTTTTCCTCTTTATTTTTATGTTTTCGATTTCCAGTTCTCTACCTGCATATATTTTGTTACTTGATTCATGAAATTTAAGGTCTTTTTAAATAAAAAGAAGTTGGGGGTAGAGCAAGGAAAAATGGGGCTGAGAATTACAAGGTGGGGAATCGAACTCTCACCAACAAAATGAAAATTCAGATAGCCAATCAACTGAGTTACTAAGATTCCCGAGGTCATATTTGGGAGTACTTAAGAATTTAGGACAAACTTACAAGTAATTTTAATAAAAGATCATTAACATTATTAGGGATATACTTTAATGTGTAATATTGTTTAAACATACTCTCAATGTGTTGAATCGACCGATCCAATGTGTTTGTTAACGATTGACTATATTTATTCAAGCACTTAGATCACATAATTTAGTTGCTTTTTCAAAATAAAGCTTTACATTTGGTGTATATTAAAAAGTTAGAAAATTATAAAAAAAAACTAGCATTTGGTTCTTAACAATTATTGACGACGACTTCCTAAAATGAACTAAATATTGATTTCAAGTGAATAAACCATTTCTTTCTTTGAGTTAATTACTCAATGCTTACCACTGAAAGTTATAGCAAAATTGAAGTACTCATTCATCCTTAATCAAAAGTTGCCGGTTCGAGCCTTGAGTATAGAATTACTTTTAGTAAAGTGCGTTTTATCCCATTGCCCTAAAGTGGTGATGCACACATTGCAATCAAAAGAAAAATAGTTCTAGAAAATGCAAAGATTTCGAAGAACAGTGAAACTAAGTCAGAGCTACCATCGAGATATTAGTTTCGAGAAGAGAAATCAAGACTAGAAGAAGAGTATTATTTCATGAATGAATCAAATGTACATAATACATTCTATATATATGAACTAACTTTCTGACTCTTAACTATTTTCTGGATCCTAACTAACTTTCGGAACCTTCTAACAGTCTAACTGCGTGCCACATTAGCTAAGTAATAGCTAAATAAGGCTAATTCATTACTAAACAACGCTAAACATTGCAACAGGTGGGTATCGAATACCAGATGAAAAATAAAAAAAAAATATAAAGTTTGCTCCACCCTGATAAAAATTAATAAAAAGGCACTACTTTTAACATTAAAGGTTGCTCAAAATATTAACTTGTGAAAGCTTAGGTTAAAGGATCGAGAAAACCTTTTCCTATTTATTCGTTTTATGCCCCAAACTTGTGTTTAGTGGTGACAAAATGCTTAAAAGAAAATAGTTAACCATTCGTATTATTCACTAAAAAATAGGTTGGATAATGAATTTTTTAAAAACGGTCAATTATGGATAAGAAACATATTATCCATTTAGATAATGAATAATCAATGGATAATTAGTCAGTTTAACTTTTACATTTGTAAAACCTCAAATTGGGGGTTCCTCAAGTTTGGGAGACTAGGGATTCTACCAAAAGTGATCATGTTCAAGAAGTCCACTGGTTAACCTATTTTTTATCCATATTAAATATGAATCGGATCGAATAATTTATCTGTTTTTATTACTCGTTTTCGACCCTAACCATATATGCAATATTCCGATTTCCAAGTTTGCATACTGAGATCTCTTTTTCCAATAGAAAGAAAAATATGTATAGTACTATTTTCAATATGTCGTCACAGAGAGTACAAGTTCGAATTTTTCAAGATTTTATTTTTAGAAAAGGACATCTATAAAATGTTTTTTTCTTTAAACAAAAATTTAAAGTTTTTGCACTCCGGTTAAGATAATTATTTAATAGCATCAATTGTAATAATTGTTTGACTAATATTACTTTTTTCTTTCTTCAAAATGAGCAGTGATTGTTAAGAATTTTTAAAAAAATATTGTATATATATCATTTATTAGAGTAGGGGGTAGATCTAAAAATAATTATTACTACCTTCTTGAATTTTCTAAAGGGAGATTTACTAAAATGACATTTAAAATGCACTTAGCCTACATAGCACATCAAAGAAGGATAAACCTCCTTTCAAAAAATTGAGAAATTGATTGAATTAGATGTTTAAATATTGTATATATCGTTTGGTAGGCTGTACTAAGTAAAATAATCTTTGTATAAAAATTTAATCCGTTCAATACAATGTTTGGTTGCTCAATTCAGTTTATGCATACCTAATACATGGATTACTTATACCTCATAGGAGGGCTTAGCTAATACCAAGGAAATCAAGGGATTACTTATACCAGGTTTAACTATACCTGGATAAGACCCTAAAATTACTAAACCGCCCCTCAAACCCTTTTAATTTTTAATATTCAAGGATATAATTGTAAAGAAGATTTTGTACAGTTTTAAACCAAACACAAGCTTAGATTATACATTGCATAGCTAATTTTTAATACAATGAACCAAACACTTGATAAAATATAATCCCAACACTATAATCCCTGCATTACTAATACCTGCATTACTAAATTCCTGCATTACTAATCCCTGCATTACTTGTGTTCGTACCGAACGACCTCTAAAGGGAGTACTTCCTAAATTTTAGCACTTAACAAATGGGATCTTTGATGGCAAAAGAAGGTTAACAATGGAACATTTTTTGACAAGAAATTAAATTTTCTTCTCTTTTCACCTTATTTTATTGTTTATCTATTTTTGTAAATGGATTCAGTTCCTTAATTTGGTAAATTTTATAGATCCATAAGGATACAAACCAATAGATTTTGGTAAGATTTGGATTTTAAAGAGTTCCAAACATAGACAAAATCACAAGACAAGAAAAGGGAATAGGAAAAAACCAAAAAAGAAGTAGAAAGAAAGAAAAACAGAAGACAGAAAATTCAGGTTATTGTCATGTCATAAAAAAAGGCAAATGTAAAGGCTTAACTACAACCATAAAGCCAAACATGTAAGGGGTATCCTATGACGGATTTTTCCTTTTCCTTTTTCATTTTCAAATGAATTCTCATAAAGAAATTGAGCACCTGCCTCCTATCGATCCTGCACTTGCGGCTGCAGCCATGCAGCGGATTCGGGACCGCATTAGCGTCCTGGAAGACAGAAAACGGGCCCTCCTCCAAAAACAGGAAGACCTAATTGTGGGTGTTGTCATCCGTGGTCGCCAGGAAGATTAGAATAGAAGAGCCCGTCGACTCTTTTTAGTTTTAGAAGGTTTAAATAAGTGTCCGTAGACGCATTCCTTGTAAACGAAAAAAAAAACGAGCTATTTTTTTGTGATTTTAACTCGTCGTCAACTAAATGACTAATGCTTTTACAATTTATTCTTTCGAGGCTCAAATTTAATTAAGGGCAGATTTTACAAGTTCAATTAAATTCATAACTTTTTGTTCGAGTTATGTATACATACAAAAAAGAAATAAATGTATACATATAATAAGATAATTACACTCATTTTAAGCTCACTTATTTTTACATCTTGAATTTGCCTTTGTAAAGGGAGCCTTGGAGCATCAGTAAAATTGTTTTTGTGTGACCTATATATTTCCGGTGCGAACCGTACAAGCATGCACTAATACTTATATTAGGGTAGGCTATCCACGTCCTATCCTTTTGGAGTACCGTCCTTTTTCTGACTATGCATGAATATAAAATACCTTATGCACCTGGCTGTATTTTTATAAATATATAAAATAAAGGCAGCTGTAAAATATTACAAGGGCCAAACTACCCACATGTTGATGACTTGGACTGTGCTAATTAGCTCTTTGCCCCTATCTATTTTCCCCATGTTGCTCTTCTTTGTCTCTTCTTTCAATAATTTATACTTAATTAGCTTCTATTGTCGGACTTTGGTCAAACTAATTGTATCCTAACAAAAGTTATGGTTAATTGTTTTATTTGGTCTATGGTATTACCCTAAATCATAATAGTTTAATTTTCTGTAGTAGACATAATTGTATTTAGAGAAACATGATCTACTGACATTGTTCTTTATAATAATTGGGATCTTAGGCCAAGTGGATTAAGCTTTGTCCTTACTCACATATATTAGACTTGCATGTTTATGATTTTTTTTTAACATATAAATAAATTTTAACCTTTAATAGAAAGTTAATTATTATATTTATCATATTATCAATAAATTTTTATAAAGATTAGTCTTACCTATAATTACCTTATAATTAAGTGATCTAATAGTGTAAAAAACCTTTATATTGACAGTGCACAGTCAAAAAGATTTTTCTCTTTGTCAAACCCGTTCTCATTCAAATTAAAGACAAATTATACTACTAGAAATTCAGCCAAAACTGACCGCGGCGTCAGGCAGTCAAAAAATCGATCGAAATATTTCAAAATATTTTATTTTTAAAATATTTTTTAAGAAACCGACCAACTTCGATCGGTTATTTTGGTTTAATAACGCAAAAAATTATTTTGGTATCTCGTGAAATTTATACTTTAAGAAACCGACCAACTTTGGTTGATTTTTCATGTAAAATAAATTAAAATTAATATTCAAAAATCGATCGATTTCAGTCGGTCATTATAAAAACCAACCGACTTCATTCGGTAATTTTATTTAATAAAACCGATTAAAATCGATCGGTTATTTTCGTGCGAAAATACAATTAAAATAAAAGAAAGTGTGAAACCAAAATGTACCAATGGTCTAGTGGTAGAATAATATCATGCCAGAATACAGACCCCTGTTCGACTCCCAGACGATGCATTTTTTAATTACATAATTAAAAACACAAATCGACTTCGGTTGGAAAATATGGCCGACGTCGGTCGGTTTTTTCGACAGATTTTTTGGTCGCTTGTGAAATAATTGACTGACCGAAATCTGTCAGAAATTGCGATCGACTTCGATAGCTATTTACTATCGACCAGCTTAATTTCGACAGATTAAAGTCCATCAAAAATTGGTCGGTCTTTCTAATTTTTCGATCGATTTCGGTCGATATTTGTAGACCATTTTTTATAATTTTCTAGTAGTGAATACTCCTTAAATGCAAAATATTTTTTTTAATCAAAGATGAACCTACATTTGGTATAATACTTTTCTTTCAGTCTTTTTATTGCATTCACTTAATTTTTGTTTCTCAAACTATATTGATAGTCTGAATTTGCACTCCTCTATATATATTGGAACAATATTTGGAACCAACTATCATGCCGGGGCTGCCGTGAGACAGGAGATTTTTTGGGTTTGGTTCTCACCCGATATTCTGTATCAACATTGATGCTCGATCAAATTTAGGTTCGTGTTGAAAAATTTCATATTCTATCTTAGTTTTATAAGGTACGGGTAAGATTTGCGTACACATTACCCTCTCCAAATTCTACTTGTGAGATTACACTAGGTTTGTTGTTAAAAAATCTCACATAGGAAGAAGAGGGCTAGGCCTCTGGAGGGCTATCACGGATTGGGAAAGACGGATGAATTATAAAGCTAGGGCAGGGGCAAATAGAAGATTTTGCCCATCGGGGTTGGGTATGGACGAGCTTCGACTAGGCCAGCATTGATTAACAAGAAAAACCTCCTCTATCTTATTCGTTAATCGGTTAGGATTTAAGATCAGGTCTACGATTCGAGTCAAATCGACCTTTCCTCTCATCTCAAGGCGAGGTAAGAAATTGTTTCGGAAATAAAAACTTCCTAACAAAAGCAATTCAGTACTCAGAGCTCGAACCTCATCCATATAATTAAGGATAAAAGAATACTAAAGAAGATGAAGCTACTAGCACTGCAGTAACGGACAACGGTTGCTGCATGCCTAAAGTTAAGACTCAGAGCTCGAATCTCATACACAAAAGGACTTTTGTTCCTTGGCTTTCCCAATCACTTTCAATTTCACATTCCCCTCAAATTTATGTCTCATTCCTCAAACACTTTTCAACACCAAAAAGGTGCACAAATTCACACGTATAAAAGAAAATCTACGCTAATATTGACTTGTTCCTATTTTGCAGCTCACATACGTCTCTTTGCGTGCACACAATATAATGACACATTTGTTCTCTCCATTTCTTGTTTTTATTTGGTCCCTCTCATGTAGGGTTTGAAGAGAATGTCTGAATGTGTGACTCAATATTACACGTTATAAAGGACAATCCGATGAATAAGGTATTCTATATTCACATAAGTTTCAGGAAAGAGTCGCATTTCAAAGCGTGTAATGTAGACAACCTACTATAATGCAAGTATTAATGGCTGTTTTCACGTCTCGAACCTGCGACCTATAGGATATAGAATACGATGATAAGAAATTGGTTTCTGAATTATATTCACTTCGTTTCTGATAATTTGAGAAGAGGTCTCTTCATTCATATCTGCACTTGTTGTGATTCTAATTAATTAGATCAAAATTGTATACGCTGATAGTGTAAATCTTTTTGTATGAATATGAACCTTGTAACCTTACTATAATATGTTACTTATCATATTTACCATTTTTATCTAAATTGCTACTTGATATAAAGATTTTATCTACTTGATAGTTATCATAAAGATGTTTCAAACCCTCAAGTCACGGCGTATTTTTTTTTGAATCTTGTCGTCAAAGCAAATCACAACTATTTGTAGGGTAAAAAATCATCTTAATAAGGGTAAAAGTGAATATTTAAAGTTAAATTATTTTTAAGTATAAAAAAATATTATTTTTTTTTGGGACAAACTAAAAAAATACATTATATAAATTGAGACAGAGAAAGTATTTAATGAAATTGGGTAATTTCCGATATGGGTAAGAGTTTTTCAAGTTCTTAATAATAAGATAGTGACATTCTTTATAATTAACCCTAAAAAGTTTTGGTCATTCTCAAAACAAAGGCAACTCTTTTGCGATTGGATTTCGAAGAATTAACTAAAATAATCGTCCACCCAATCGTTTAAATTATTTTTTGTCGGAGAATATATAATATAAATATACTTTATTTATAATAGATGTATTACTGTATATAATCAATGTATATACGGATCAGAACAATAAATAATAAATATATTATGCTCCTCATGTAAAGGTCCTTTTGATTTTTCCTTTTTCAATCAAATTGGAAAGACATGAGAATGAAACCAACTGAATTTGCAGATCAAAAGGTATAAACGCCCTTTTCTATTTTTCATTCATCACCCCTGTGAAAATATTTATTTATCTTTTAGTCTATGTATTTTAGTGGCATGTCTATATTTTTCTGTATTTTAGTTTTAAACTTTGTCAGCTTTGGTCCTCTACCTTTTGTATCTTGTCAATTGTCATGACAGATTTGACGGATTGACTAGATCAATTTGAATTTCTTCTTGTATTAAAATTGATTTTTATTTTATTTTAAAACTCATGTTTGACAAAGAACTTAGGGGTCCTTTGGTACGAATACAAGTAATGCAAGGATTAGTAATGCAGGTATTAGTAATGCATGAATTGTAGTGCTGAGATTATTTTTTATCAAGTGTTTGGTTCATTGTATTAAAAATTAGCTATACAACGTATAATCTAAGCTTGTGTTTGGTTTAAAACTGTACAAAATCTTCTTTACAATTATACCCTTGAATACCTTTTCCCTTCTATTTAGGAAAAGGTTTGAGGGGCGGTTTAGTAATTTTAGGGTCTTATCTAGGTATAGTTAAACCTGGTATAAGTAATCCCTTGGTTTCCTTGGTATTAGCTAAGCCCTCCTATGAGGTATAAGTAATCCATGTATTAGGTATGCATAAATTGAATTGAGCAACCAACCATTACATTGAACGGATTAAATTTTTATACAGAAATTATTTTACTTAGTACAACCTACCAAACGATCCCTTAATTATTTCGCATGCCTAAATTATAAGGGGACAAATAAAGCACTTTGCTTTATGTTCACGATGCCAAGTGAACTGATTCTTATTAGGCCAAAATTCTGAAAAGTACAAGAGTTTTTTTTTTTTTTTTTTTTTTTCATTTTTACAAAAAAAATATGTTGGAGAGCTAAGTTATTTGACTAAATATTTTGGAAAAGTATAAGTGGTTTTGAGTAGTAGTATAAGTAATTATTTGCTAAAGGAAGGTAGTAGAAATTTGTATTTTTTCTTTAGAAGCAGAAGTACAAGTTGGAAAATTAAATTATAGGATATAAATATTCTTACGAAAAAATTTATGTTACCAACTTTAGGTTATATATCGTGTTGTCATTTGATATTAAATCACATATGAAACGGGTATCCTATGCTGTATTTTTTCATCCATTTTAAAATGTTTTATCAGTCACAAAAAAAAAAAAGATAGTTAATTAGTTCTACTTGAAGATTTAAAATGAACTATAAAATGTGATTTGGTACAAATTGTCCGACATGTTACTACAAAGTAGCTAGCTTCTCATATAGTTTAAGTTAATCTAGATTCTAATTATGGTACTAATTAAAACAAGAATCCAATGTTTGGCCTCCCCTTCATAGAAAGTACATAAACACGCTTTTAAAGAGAAAATTTTGATATGATAATTTTCTTGGTTAAAGAGAGATTTCAAGATTATGATAAATACTCTTTGATCAAAGTTTCTAATATACTTTTAGTTTGGACATAAAAGAATTTTTTAAAGTTATGTCTAAAAAATAATTGGGAAGTTGAAGATGTGATTGAATATGTATTTTATTCGAAAAAAAGTTAAAGTTAAATGACTGGAAGAATAATTTTCACCAAAAAACTGTCCTAAATCAGATTTTGGGAACTTGAAAAAAATTTAATTTTTTTAAAGTTTTTAAAGTTATGTTAAAAAATAATTGTTGGAAGTTGAAGGTGCTTTGGACATGTATTTTATTCGAAAAAAAGTTAAAGTTATATGAGTGGAAGAATAATTTTCATTCAAAAACCCCTAAACCAGATTTTGGGAACTTGAATTTTTTTTAATTTTTTATTAAAAATTATTAAAATCTATGACAAAACGCGAACTTAATAATATTTTAACACGTGTCCTTGATTGGACTGTGCTTATCTCTTTGCCCTAAACTATTTTCACCATGTTGCTCTTCTTTGTCTTTTCCTTACATTAGTTTAATCTTTATTACAGCTTCTATTTGTCGGGGTTAGAGCAGTTAATTATACCTTGCAAGCGCATAATTGTGACAGTAAGTTTCGCTAATTATTTATATCTTCTAGCAGATATAATTAATTCTATTGAGTTTGTCCTTTAAGCCAACATTCTTAATACGATATATACTTAAGCCAAGTGGATTAAGCTTTATCATTAGTCTTAATATAATTTAACAGAAGTACTGTTCTTAGATCCACTGGGTTAAACTTTGTTAGGTTAAATTATGGGATTACTTTAATGTGATCGTGTAGATTTGCATCTTCTTCTTGCACTCAATAATTGAGGTTTTCTAGGTTGGATACGAGGACGTGAATAATATTAGAACTAGGGGTTTTCATAGTTCATTTGAGTCGGGTTTTTTTTTAAAAAGAAATCAAATCAAGTAAGTCGGTTCTTCAAATATTGGAATCAAACCAAACTAATTAAGTCGGCTTTTTATCGATTCGGTTTTTATCAGTTTTGGTTAGTTTTTCAGTTTTTTCGGTTATTTATCGATTTTTTCTTAAATATGAGATATACACTACCAAACACATATTCCGGAGACTACATTTTCAATGTAACACTTGTTAGGATCTATTTACTCAAACACTCTGAACTGATGAAGAAGATGAAGAAATCTTGAAGAGAGAAAAATTAAGGTAGAGAGACTTATTTCGTGGTAATACCCCGTTAGGGTAAACTTTCACGGCGGTGGGATTTATATATATTAATAATTAAGGGTATTTATAATACAAGGAGAATAAACAGTACAACCTATATATATATCCCAAATAGTCCCAAACCTACAAGAGAAAGGTCTCCCAATTTGACCAGGATTATAGGTTTTCCTTTCCCAAATCTATGAGGACAATGAGTTTTCCTAAACCTATAGGGATTATGGGTTTCCTAAAAATACAAGGAAATAATTCAAGTCCATCACATATTAATCAGGCTCCACACCTAACAATTCTCCCACTTGGAAACTGATTCAGTCGTCCAAAAATTGTCCCAACATCATCAATATCTTCACCACACCGCACAATCTGTAGAAACAAACTACAGAAGACCAACTGAGGTTTTGCACAACCTCAGTTTTTCAACATCAACACATTTCGTCAACATGTCTGCTGGATTCTTTGCACCCTCTATCTTTTCCAAACACATATCACCATTCTCCACTGCCCTGCGAGTGAAATGATACCGTCTTCTGATGTGCTTTTGTCTTCGAATGATAGACTGGGTTCTTCACCAACTGTATATTGGTATCAAACCAAACTAATTAAGTCGGCTTTTTATCAATTCGGTTTTTATCGATTTTAGTTAGTTTTTCAGTTTTTTCGGTTATTTATTGATTTTTTCTTAAATATGAGATATGCACTACCAAACACATATTCCGAAGACTACATTTTCAATGTAACACTATCAAATCAATTGCTCTTTGAGAAACCTATCATTTACCCAGATATATTGATGATAATTGAATCAAATAGTGATGAATAAATAAGTACTCAATTACAAATTTGATTATTTTAACATGAAATAAATTCTTGTACTTAGATAAAGAGAACTACCACACTAGAATGTAAGACAAAGAATTAGATTATTATAATAGCAAAAAACTAGACTAAAGATATAAACGACTAATATGTACCATAAGATTTTAGAAACTTTATATAAAAATATACTTATATACAGGTGTAATAATAAATTTAAATAGCTACTTCTATAGTCGGTTTGATTCGATTTTTTCCGGTTATTTTTTATTAAAACCAAAACCAAATCAAATTTGATCGGTTTTTAAAATTCAAAACCAAAACTAAACTAAACCTAAAAAGTATCGATTTATTGGTCGGTTTGGTGCAGTTTTCGATTTGGTTCGATTTTTCGGAGCTTTATGAATACTCCTAATTAGAACCTTAGCAAAGTCTGTTCTAATTACACTCTTAGGTTTGACACGAAACCAGTATATTATAAGCGTTAATTATATTATATATTTCATGCTATAATTGAAAATGAGATGTTATCATAATAATTACTAATGATTAGAAGATAATATCTATAACTATTATTTTTTGAGGAGATAATGTCTATAATTATTATTTTTTGAGAAGATAATATCTATAATTATCAAGTGTAAGATATTTTTTAATTTTTCTTTAACTCTCTGATTTTCCACTCAAAAAAATGGTTGGGCAATCAATTATGGTTCTGTCTGAATTCTGACAAAAAATTTGTTGCTCTCAAACGCACACACAAATAAACGCGGTCGTATAAGTAATAAAATGATAAGTCAAGTGTCAAATTCACAAAAACTTGTATTAACTACCCACTAAATTCACCAAGATTGTTATTCAGTCGAGTCACTCTGAGTTCAAAAGTGTGATTATACTAAACAATAATTCTAACCAGTCACTAAAATTATCAATCAACAAAATGGTTGTTGTGATTCAGTAGGGACGAATATTCCAGGGTTGTGATCAATTCACTAATCCTATCATGTTCTAGTTAACTCTCCCTTTTATACAATTCACTCATGGTTGCTAATTAATCGAACAATTACTCTCGTAGCCTTCTCCCAAAGTACTACTCGCCTATTCAAAATAGATTAACACCTATATTCCTATGAAATCAATCTATTGAGAATGCATTAAGATTACAATATTTAATTAAGCACGATGACTAGGTATATTCCTATCTTAACCACAAATCCGCCCCCCTCAGAGTTAAGATCGTGCTCTCTTTAATTCTTCTCTAATCTAAACATGCCTTTCCCAAGCATAGCATAGATAGTAAATAGAACCTAACTGTGGCAAGACAATTAAGCAATTAATCACAGAATTGAAGAAACAATCATATATTGATGAATAGTAATTAAGGATGAGTTAACTTTAAACAACAATATTCATGGCTAAATCACAACCCCATAACTATGGGTTTTAGCCACTCATGATAGTATCAAAACAAATTCACAAGCATTTGAATAATTGAAACTACTAAGAAAGATGAAGAAAAACTGAGAATCCTTGCTCCCGAGTATTTCGTGTCTTGTTCTCGCCTCCAAAGAATGTCCAACCCCCAAAAATAAGTTTAGAACCCCTTTTATACATGTTGGGGGGTGTAGGGTTGAAATCACCAAGTCCCAGCTGAATTAGGACAAAATCCACCCTTTGGCGTCTCGCTTGGCGCCTAGCACCAACCTGGACAACAAACTTTTTGGTCTTCTCTAAATGGCGTGTTAGTTGGTGCCTAGCGCCAACCTGGACACCAAACTTTTTAATCTTCTGTAAATTGCATTTGGTTGGTGCCTAGCGCCAACCTGGACACCAAACTCGTATTTCCTCCAAATTCTTCTGTTTTTGCTTTAATTTGCATGCCAATTTTCTAAATCACTTTGATTCTACTCATACACATAAAAATATCATAAATTAAAATAAATCATTACATTACACATACAAAATTCACGTAATATGAATTAAAAACGAACAATATGCATATAAATATGCATACTTTATGCCGAATATCAGCAGCAACTTATGAACACAACAATGTGCACATAATATTGACATAATACAACAAGGAGCATAAATGACAACGTGATAAATAAGATTGAATAGGAGAAAAAGACCAAAATAAGGGACAGAAACCAGAAAAAAGGGGAAATTAACTACAAATGAGACAGTACCAAAGACAATACGAGAAAGCTACAGAAGAAGAAGCTAGTGTACCACTGCCAAAATAGTAACTGCATGCCAAAAACTTGTGGGGATTAGTATTAATCTTGAGACAAAGGAGTCTTTTTCAGTAGAGATCTAAAGTCAAGAAGGAAGTTTATTCTATTTCTTTTTTCAATTATTTGATATTCGAGACTTACTGATTCGATTAATACATATTCATATTATACAGGGTTAATATGGTGATTCATGATTTAAATTTTATGAATTCGAGTTTGAAATTCTACCAGAATCCATTTAATTTACTGGTTCAAGTTTCGAATCTACCATAATTCATTTGATTTGTTGGATTTCAAATTTATTAATTGTATTTATCTAGTGATATTTTAGTATATACAACAACAATAAAAAACTCAGTATAATCTCACAAGTTGGGCTGCGGAGAATATATAGTATACACACAAACCCTATTCCTATTTTAGATAGAGATACTGTTTTTGATAGACTTCGGCTCAAATAAACACAGTCACAATAGTGTTGAAATGAAATACGATAGTGGAAAAGCCAAGAAGATATTTTCTTTAATATTTTCTTTTCTCAGAGCTCGACTATAAGACCGCTGGTTAAGAGAGAATAGATCTCACCACTGGTATAATTACTTTCCTAATCACTTTCAAGTTCAAATTCCCGTCAAATTTCTCATTTCTCGATCACTTTGTGATACCAAAAGGTGCACAGATTCAGTACGCTAAAGGAAATCTACTATTTTAAAGTTCTTGATTTGCAAATCATGCACGTCTCTTGATCGCAAACAATAAAATGTCAGATTTGTTCTGTCTCAATATATATTGTTTTAAACTTTGCCTTTTCTTTTCCCATGTGGGGTTAGAAGAGTGTTTGAGTGTGTCAGTCATACACAAGATGACGATAAAAATTGGTTTCTGAATTAGCTGTAAGAAAAATGAGCTTATATTAAATATCTTATCTATATTTAAATGTTCGAATTTGATGATAGTTCATATACAAGCTGTGAGCCCAATTATAAGTGTAACTATTGGTTATTAGGCCGTGCATTTAATTGCTTGGTGGATCTAATATGGCGGTGAGTGTAGGCTCAACTCGATGAGGCCCGTAATGCGAGAACAGAACAAGTTTTCATTAATTGCAGATAGGTTATGTAGACATCGAAATTTTAACGGATCAACCTAAATCTTAAATTCAAGATACTACAAGACAACTCTTGATATTGTAGGAGTCTATTAGGGTTACTTGGAAGCTACTCTACCAAAATTCTAACTTGGCGGCTACTCTACCTCAACCCTAGGTCACTCCTATAAAAAGGGTTACATATTCCCCTTAAAGAATATCTCGAAAATGGAGATCATCTCAGCAATTTCATAAACTCCCGAAATACGCACAAAGAGATCAAATATACGATCATGTCAAATATATCTTGCTCAAAGTTTTAGCAACATTCAAAATCCAAATAGAGTGCTGCTATATGCTTCTTGATCATCAAATACATCTAGAAGATGCATATCATCCTACGTTTGAGAAATACGCCGCTAAGGCCCTCGAATTACGGATAACAAATCAAAGGGAAGAATCAAGGGATAAACAGAGTTGTAACCCGCAATGTTTATCAATAAAATTATTTTTTCTTTAGAGTTGTTTGTGATTGCAATTTTATTTTTCTGCACAAATTTATTGCAAAGAGTTCCCTCTCTAGCCTTTATATGAACATACAGTTAGAATTATTTGATAAATAATATATTGTTGTGTGTAGTAGTTGTCCCATTAACGCAGTCATATTGGAGGAAGGGTAATAGAGAAGAAGACCTAATCATTCGCCGATCTGCCGTATTGCTCAAGAAATATGCAATTGTTCTTGCTAAGTTAATGTTAGTTTATATCCTGATATCATATTTGATCTTGGATTATATTATGTCAATATTATTACATTAGGTAGATTCACTTGAATTGTTAACTAATTAATTAAGATGAGTTTTCTCCATCCAGTCATTACAAATTTCTAGTCACAAACATTTTTTAAAATCAAAGAAATGTTGAAAGCTTGACAAATTAGTCGCAGAAGATGTATGTAAGGCAGTCATACTTTTTGTTAATCCTTATTAGTAGAATTTTAAATTCTTAACACTGCGCGCACATGTAACTTAAATCATAATTTATTTTGTATCACGCTCGACACAACGTTTGAATGGTTTCATGCACAATATCATAAGGAAATTGATTAAATGATCAAATTCTTGCTGACTTGTCACACACATAAAATAAAATAATAAAAAAAAACCCGATTTCTGCTCTATCCTTTTCTGGTGCTGTGAAACCGATTCATATTATTTTGAGTAGTTTATACTCAATATTAACAATTTTACAAGCTTTAAAAATTGAGTGCGATGAGAACCTAACATAATTATTTTTGGGCCAGAATTGTTGTCATACTAAAAATTTGGCAAAAACCGATCACGGTCGATTGATCGATTTTGGTCGGAAAAAAATCGATCAGAAAACCGATTGAAGTCGGTCGGTGTTTCAAAATATATATATATATATATATATATATTTTTTTTTTACGAAACCGACCAAGTTTGATTTGTTTTCTTTGGCGCAAAAATGCAGAAAACTATTTTTGTGTCCTGCGAGATTTATTTTTCTGGAAACCGGCCAACTTTGATCGGCTTTTCATTTAAAATAAATTAAAATTAATATTAAAAAAATCGACCAAAATCAGTCGGTTAATTCGGTTGATCATTTTAAAAAATCGATCGAATTCGGTAGGTAATTTTATTTTTTAATAAAATCGACCGATATCTGTCGGTTATTTTTGTGAGAAAATATAATTAAAGAGTATAAATGAAATAAAAGACTGTCTTAAAACAAAATGCGCCAATGGTCTAGTTGTAGAATAGTATTCTTGCCACAGTACAGAACCAGGTTCGATTTCTAGATGGTGCATTTTTTAATTACATAATTAAAATACCGATCAACTTTTGATCGAAAAAAATCGACCAGCTTCAGTCGGTTTTTTGGGCATTTTGTTTTGAATTTAATTGACCGACCAAAATCGATCGGAAAATACCGACCAAAATCGATCAGTGTGCTCTATTGACATTATGATTACCGACCGCCACAAATCGGTCTGTTTTTTATCGATATTTGCCAATTACCGACCAATATCGGTCGATTTTGACGGTCAGTTTTCCCCCCTTTTTAGTAGTGTATTTTGAGTGCATTTTGGAGGTTTGTAGTACTTCATGTTATGTCTTCTTCGAACGTCAGTAATCCCTCCATTCCAATTTATGAGATGATATTTGATTGAGTACGGAGTTTAAAAATAAAGAAAAGAATTTTTATACTTATGTCTAAAATAAATCATAAAAAAAATTATTTGGTTATAAATTATCTCATTAAGGGCAAAATTAGAAGTTAAAAATTAAATTTTTATCAAATATAAAAGGGAAAAGGGCCAAATATACCCCTCTACTTTGGTATATTGTTCACATCTACTCTCTTTTTTTCGACTCGAATTTGACACGAATAGGAGAAGCCGTCCTTTATTAATTACTATATTATTATATTATTTTTAATAATATAAAGGGGGTTCCAACATATTAATATATAGTGTAGTGTTCCCCCAGATTCAGAACTTATTTTCAATAATCACAATCCTTATTAGTTAATAATCCTAGTGATTGAATCTTTATGCTTCGTCTGATAGGAAATAAGATATTCAAATAAATAATTTTATAACGAATGGCTATTCATCTATTGTATTATCTTGCAAATAGG
>MCJB01002503.1:5102-59573 GCA_002018475.1 Nicotiana obtusifolia | reverse complement strand
GGAGGAGGGAAGAAAACTCTATGGAAAGATGCATATCTACTTTTATCGTTAATAAAATATTTTAGAAATACCCTTCATCTAACGGAATCCATCAGATTAAATAAAATAATCATTGTAAAAGAAATTCATTAACCCATAACCCGTTAAATCCATCATATAAAAATATGGAACCTAGATTTTGAGACGTCTTAGCATATTTTATTCATTTAGAAAGAGACCGAGAATAATGGTGGTAGTAGGATTAGTAAGAAATTATATTTTTGGTTCTTAGTTGTTCATGGTGGCGTTAGGATGTCATGTTAATACTTTTGGTTGTATTTTTTTGTGGTTATAGTATGACATCTCTTTGTCTAATGCAATGCACATTTGACAGTTGGTTTGTATGTCGGTAACAACTGATATATACTTTGTCAATATTTGTGTTTGGTTAATGTATGACGTTAGTGTACTTAGGTTGTTAAGTTACTTTCCAACTTGATGGTGTACTTTCTTTCACAATTGATGATTTTTTTAGACTCTAGCTTGATAATTGAATCTCCTTTAATTATTTTCTAATTTATGTTCCTTATAAGTTCAGTTGTTTCTAAGAATTATGAGTATTTTATCCCATAGCTTGAAATCTACTTTGATTCTTAAGGCGTGATTTGGTAATAATTACTCGTTATTCAAATGCTTAAAGCATAATAAGAAATTATGGTGCGTGAATACTCATCAACAAAGGTGCATTGTTGGAGAGAAAAATACCTCGGTAGCTTTCTTAAGACTTCATAACTGTCAACCTAATAAGATGCTATAAACATTCAAGCCATGGTGGAGAAAAAATTATGGTGAATACACATCACGATTCAATATGGTGGGAAAAAATAAAGAGAAAAGCTAGAAGAAAAAAAGAAATTAAAAAGGTAGAATATAATAAACATACAATAAGGATATTAAAAGAATCGTGACTCAAAATATAAATATGATTGTCGGTATTTTCATGTCTTTCACTTCTTAATTTCAACAAATGACTACGAAGGAGATGACTAATCTGTAAGGAAATGAATTTTTAAGAAATATGATTTTTTTAATTTGGTGGCTTTCCTTTAGGTGGAGGGTATTTTTAAAAGGTTTGGCTAACAGTAAGGGTAGATGTGACCCGATAGTATAACGGAAGGTAAATATGAATAATATACTAAAGTAAAAGGTATATTTGATCCCAATATAAAAGTATATAGTTTTTGAAGACTGACTAAAAAAGAAAAAATATTACATAAATTGAAACCGAGAAGTACCTCATATATAAATAAAATTGACAATACAAAATAAAGTTTAAACCGAAAAGTGAGTGAAGGAAAATTGCGGTAAAGTACATATTTTAAGTAGTGTAGGTATTCGAATAACAAGAAGTTAAATTACAGTGTCAAAGTGAAAAAAGCAGACAAGTTTAGGGGCCGTTTGTATATTTAGCCATTTGTAAAACAAGAAAAGAAGAGGGGCCACTCGTGCATGCGTAAAAAGAAAGTCTGAGCCTTCTTACTGTGCAAATCGTCCGGTCAACTTCAGATTTTGAGTGGACTTGCTTTAATTTAAATCAACAAAAAGGTACTTTCTCCCCTTTTAAAAAATATCTAAATACGATAGTCAAATTTATTAAAAAGTTATCTTAGTAATTTTTAAATAGTAATAGTATGATGTACAGTGTAATGGAGGAAATACTTCAGTTTTACCTGCTTATAATATCTGATAAATGAGGATTGTCCAATATCATATAAGGAGATTAAAGACCTCAAATCACATCGATGTGGGACAACTCAACACATCCCCTCATGTCCAGGCCTGCACTCTGGAGCGTGGACAACATAAATGGGGGCCCAACATCAGTAACAATAATTAGGATGGGTCTGGCTCGATACTATGATAAATAAATCTTGAACCTAACTCAATCCCAAAAGCTAGCCTATGAAATGAGGATTGTCCAAAACTATATAAAAAGACCAAAGATCTTAAATTCCTGGGACAACTCAACAATATCAACCCATTTGACTTGAAAAGCATGAATGTGTGACCCACCATTTCTTGATTTTTATTTTTTTTAGTACAGTATTTAACCTTTTCTACTTTAATGCATTTGACATATAAAATCAAATCTGTTTTTGAGAATGTTGGTGAAGTAATAAGGGTTGCCTCCTTTTAGATTGGTACTAACAAAAAACTATTTTTGAAATGATGGGTCACTTGTATATGTTCAAAACAATACGGGTTGTCTGGTTTGGAACAACGTTATTTCTGGATTATCTTTCACATCTAATATGAGATAGATAATGTTAGATACTTAGAGCAACACTAAAGTAATTTTCGTGTAACCTATAGGTCACAAGTTCGAACTTTGGAATTAGTCACTAATGCTTGCATCAAATTAGACTGCCTACTTTACACCCCTTGAGGTGCGGCCCTCCTCAGACCCTGCGTGAAATGCTTCGCGCAGCAAGTTGCTCTCTTTTAATATATTTGCTAGTTACTAATGTTTGCTAGTTGGTCACAAATGTGGTGAAAAGGGGAAACAAGTAGTACAGGAACCTAAAAAGAAGGCGTCTAAACTTCAGGAGAAGGTATGGATACATAAGATAACACAAGGACAAACTTTGAATGTTAAAGAGCAAGCAAACGAAAGTCCCGCTAACAGTAAAAAGAACAAATGAAGACATTGACAGTAGATGTTGCAGAGCATAGAAAGGAGTCTACTATAGATAATCCTCATGCTCCTGCACAGAACGTAAAGGAGGTCAATCTTACACAGCTACAAAATTAGGATCAGGTGGTTATCCCTTATCCTAACAAGTTTAATACAACTAATGGCTTTAACCTGCTGAATGATGTGAGACCTGGTAAGGTGAGGGGTATCAATAAGGTATATAAGCAAAAGGAGATTTTAAATAAAAATAAAGTAGGTATGATGGCCGTGATAGAACATAAGGTTAAGGAGCAGCATGCTGAACATATAATAAAGAAGGTTGCAGGAAGATCTGGATAATTTGCGACAAAAATTTTACTGATTTTTGCCTGATTAATGACATGCAATCCCAATTCATTCATGGACAAGTTAAAATCTATGATTTGAATATAGAGTTCTCCTAGACAGCAGTATATGGACTGCACGCTGTACAAGATAGGAATACATTATGGTCTGAACTCAGATTGCTTGCCAATGCTACACATGGACCATGGGTCATTATGGGAGATTTCAATGCCGTCCTTGAGGTTCATGACAGAATAGGAGGTGCTTCAGTACAAGAAATTGAAACTAGAGAGCTTACTAATTTGTTGCTGGATACCAGTATGGTTGAAATGAAGTCTGTGGGTAGGAAATACAGATGGACAAATAGTCATGTCTCCGGTAAGATTGACAGAGCCCTTGTGAATGTTGATTGTGTGCAGAATTTCTTGCACCTTGAAGCTACTATAATGGATCAAGATTCTCTGATCACTCACCTACTGCCCTTAGTTTTGAAGATGTTTCAGGGAAAAGGAAAAGACCATCCAGATTCTTCAATGTTTTAGCTGAATACAATGCCTTCATGCAGCTAGCTGAAGAAGCTTGAAGGAAATCCGTGCACCAAGATTCTCTGATCATTCACCTATTGACATTAGTTTTGAAGATGTTCCAGGGAAAGGAAAGAGATCATTCAGATTCTTCATTGTTTTAGCTGAATACAATGCCTTCATGCAGCTAGCCGAGGAAGCTTGGACAAAACCCGTGCACCAAGATTCTCTGATCATTCACCTATTGCCATTAGTTTTGAAGATGTTCCAGGGAAAGGAAGAGACCATTCAGATTCTTCATTGTTTTAGCTGAATACAATGCCTTCATGCAGCTGGCCGAGGAAGCTTGGACGAAACCCGTGCACCAAGATTCTCTGATCGTTCACCTATTGCCATTAGTTTTGAAGATGTTACGGGGAAAGGGAAGAAACCGTTCAGATTCTTCAATGTTTTAGCTGAATACACTGCCTTCATGCAGCTGGCCGAGGAAGCTTGGAGTAAACCTGTGCACCAAGATTCTCAGATCATTCACCTATTGCCATTAGTTTTGAGGAGGTTCATGGGAAAGGGAAGAGACCATTCAGATTCTTCAATGTTTTAGCTGAATACACTGCCTTCATGCAGCTAGCCGAGGAAACTTGGAGGAAACCCGTGCACCAATATTCTGTGATCATTCACCTATTGCCATTAGTTTTGAAGATGTTCCAGGGAAAGGGAAGAGACCATTCAGATTCTTCAATGTTTTAGCTGAATACAATGCCTTCATACAGCTAGCCGAGGAAGCTTGGAGGAAACCCGTGCACCAAGATTCTCTGATCATTCACCTATTGCCATAAATTTTGAAGATGTTCCAGGGAAAGGGAAGAGACCATTCAGATTCTTCAATCTTTTAGTTGAATACAATGCCTTCATGCAGCTAGCCGAGAAAGCTTGGAGGATACCTGTGCACCAAGATTCTCTAATCATTTACCTATTGCCATTAGTTTTGAAGATGTTCCAGGGAAAGGGAAGAGACCATTCAGATTCTTCAATGCTTTAGCTGAATACAATACCTTCACGCAGCTAGCCGAGGACACTTGGAAGAAACCCGTGCACCAAGATTCTATGATCATTCACCTATTGCCATTAGTTTTGAAGGTGTTTCAAGGAAAAGGAAGAGACCATTCAGATTCATCAATGTTTTAGCTGAATACAATGCCTTCACGCAGCTATCCAAGGAAGCTTGGAGAAAACCCGTGCACCAAGATTCTCTGATCATTCACCTATTGCCATTAGTTTTGAAGAGGTTCCAGGAAAAGGAAAGAGACCATTCAGATAACTTCAATGTTTTAGCTGAATACAATACCTTCATGCAGCTAACTGAGGAAGCTTGGAGGAAACCCATGCACCAAGATTGTCTGTTCATTCACCTATTGCCATTAGTTTTGAAGATGTTCCAGGGAAAGGGAAGAGACCATTAAGATTCTTCATTGTTCTCACGCAGCTAGCCGAGGAAGCTTGGAGGATACCCGTGCACCAAGATTCTTTGATCATTCACCTATTGCCATTAGTTTTGAAGATGTTTCAGGGAAAGGGAAGAGACCATTCAGATTCTTCAATGTTTTAGCTGAATACACTGCCTTCATGCAGCTAGCCGAGGAAGCTTGGAGTAAAACCGTGCACTAAGATTCTCTGATCATTCAACTATTGCCATTAGTTTTGAAGATGTTCCAGGGAACGGGAAGAGACCATTCAGATTCTTCAATGTTTTAGCTGAATACAATGCCTTCATCCAGCTAGCCGAGTAAGCTTGGAGGATACCCGTGCATCAAGATTCTCTGATCATTCACCTATTGCCGTTAGTTTTGAAGATGCTCTAGGAAGGGGAAGAGACCATTCAGATTCTTCATTGTTTTAGCTGAATACAATGCCTTCATGCAGCTAGCCGAGGAAGCTTGGAGGAAATCCGTGCACCAAGATTCTCTGATCATTCACCTATTGCCATTAGTTTTGAAGATGTTCCAGGGAAAGGGAAGAGACCATTCAGATTCTTCAATGTTTTAGCTGAATACAATGCCTTCATGCAGCTAGCCGAGGAAGCTTGGAGGAAATCCGTGCACCAAGATTCTCTGATCATTCACCTATTGCCATTAGTTTTGAAGAGGTTCCAGGGAAGACACCTTTCAGATTCTTCAATGTTTTAGCTGAATACACTACCTTCATGCAGCTAGCCGAGGAAACTTTGAAGAAACCCGTGCACCAAGATTCTTCTTCCAGGGAAAGGGAAGAGACCATTTAGATTCTTCAATTTTTTAGCTGAATACAATGCCGTCATGTAGCTAGCCGAGGAAGCTTAGAGGAAACCCGTGCACCAAGATTGTCTGATCATTCACTTATTGCCATTAGTTTTGAAGATGTCCCGAAAAAGGGAAGAGACCATTAAGGTTCTTCATTATTTTAGCTGAATACAATGCTTTCATGCAGCTAGCCGAGGAAGCTTGGAGGAAACCCGTGCACCAAGATTGTCTGATCATTCACCTATTGCCATAAATTTTGAAGATGTTCCAGGGAAAGGGAAGAGACCATTCAGATTCTTTAATGTTTTAGCTGAATACAATGCCGTGACGCAGCTAGCCGAGGAAGCTTGGAGGAAACCCGTGCACAAAGATTCTCTGATCATTCACCTATTGCCATTAGTTATGAAGATGTTCCAAGGAAAGGGAAGAGACCATTCAGATTCTTCAATGTTTTAGCTGAATACACTGCCTTCATGCAGCTAGCCGAGGAAACTTGGAGGAAACCCGTGCACCAAGATTCTCTGATCATTCACCTATTGCCATTCTTAAGATATTCCGGTGAAAGGGAAGAGACCATTCAGATTCTTCAATGTTTTATCTGAGTACAATGCTTTCATGCAGCTAGTCGAGGAAGCTTGGAGGAAACCCGTGCACCAAGATTGTCTGATCATTCACCTGTTGCCATTAGTTTTGAAGATGTTCCAGTGAAAGGGAAGAGACCATTCAGATTCTTCATCGTTTTAGCTGAATACAATGCCTTCATGCAGCTTGCCGAGGAAGCTTGGAGGAAACCCATGCACCAAGATTGTCTGATCATTCACCTTTTGCCATTAGTTTTGAAGATGTTCCAGGGAAAGGGAAGAGACCATTCAGATTCTTCAATGTTTTAGCTGAATACAATGCCTTCATGAAGCTAGCCGAGGAAGCTTGGAGGAAACCCGTGCACCAAGATTGTCTGATCATTCACCTATTGCCATTAGTTTTGAAGATGTTCCAGGGAAAGGGAAGAGACCATCAGATTCTTCAATGTTTTAGCTGAATACAATGCCTTCATGCAGCTAGCCGAGGAATCTTGGAGGAAACCCGTGCACCAAGATTATCTGATCATTCACCTATTGCTATTAGTTTTGAAGATGTTCCAGGGAAAGAGAAGATACCATTCAGACCATAGAATCTCTCTACTCTTAACTAGAGATGTCGAATTCAAACCCTAAAAATGGACAAACCCCTAGTAGAAATCATTGTTCGGACATCAGGCTAACAGAATTCCTATACGAGATGGTTAACAGAAAAAAAGATTGTATTAAGTGGACAGTTATAGGCGAAGGCAGTGTGATGGAAGGGGTTCATACTTACCGAAAAATTACACTGTATGATATTTCAAGAATATCATTGGAGTGCAATCTTCTACAACATAGCCTCAGTTTGACAGACTAACCTAATTTCGATATCAAACGAAAACCTCATTTTCCGTGTTTTTCTCTCTTAAATTTCAAGAGCTTTTCTATTTCGTTATTTTCTTTTAACATTTGGGGTTAGGATAAAAAATAATGTCAAATTAGTAAATAGGAAAACGAGCAAGTAAACAAGTACAAACTTGTCTTTGACTATGGAAGATAGTGTTACTCGTGTCCCTATAAATTTTGAAAATAATTCGACTTTTGTGAAGCCTTCCAAACTTATTAATTAAATAGTTATCTTAATAAAAACAAAAATCAGTAAAAGACAATCTTGTCAAGTTATATGTTTGATTTGGGACGCACGTGTTTGTGGTTGAATCCTAAACCACGTCTAGTCTGAGTCTTAGGATTTGGCCGGAGATACGTCCGGCGGCTCTATTATTAGGGACCGTTCTTTGTACAAAAAGATTTTTATTTATACCATGTCTATATATATGGCATAAAATTTTCTTTTTGGTATAATTTTTTGATACGGAATAAAGATTTTTATTCATGTGCAGACCAAAAAAGATTAGTCAGATTTTCGGATCATACAGTAACAGCCCAGTCGCTAGTGATATTGTTAGCTCTAGCTCTAGGACCTCAAGGTTTAAAACGCGTCACTAGGGTCTAAGATTTATTAACTTATATACCCAACATCTCTCTTGTATTTGTCGATGTAAGTCTATATCTAAAGTGTTGGGGTGTTACACACACCTCCTCTTATAAAGTGTCCGAGGTTTGCCGCACCGCATGGATTCTGATACCATCTGTAACAGCCAACCTGTTAGTGATATTGCCCGTTCTGGGCCTAGGCCCTCAGGGGTTTACAACGCGCCACTAAAGTGTAAGGCTTGTCAACTTATATATCCAACATTCTTCTTGTGTTTTGCTGATGCAGGATTCTGTCTAAAAATCTGAGTGTTGCACATACAAGATGACTTATAAATGTAATTAATTGCTTAAAGCTAAATTCAGACTTTAAATATAAATAATAAAATTCGCATATATGCGTGCACATTTATCATACTTCAGGATGACGACTTGATTATCAAGATACACGCATATTAATTTGTTGGCTCTGGAATCACTTAGGCCTAGTATACATCTTGGTTATTTTGTTAATTAGAGATGCAAAAAATAATGATTTCGGAGTTATCTGAACCTATTATTTTCGATACAGTGCATGAAAAGTGGCCTATGAAAATGAACATGAAACTCATAACGTGGCCAAAATACTAATAAACCCAAAGTGAGAAAAGGTATAGTCAACAAAGACAAAAATAATTTTTGGCTTTTGGAGCATATTATAGAAGCATATATATCACCAAATCAAAGAGTTTTGCTTTTCGACAAAAGATCTAAAAGGATAGAAGGAAATTTTGTTGAAGAAACACAAAAAGCCCACGTAATAGGTCTCAGAACCAAATGTTGCACCTTGAACTTTTCTGGAGGACCATCACACAGTTTTTGTCCAACCTTTTCTCGTTGGAAGACAAATACTATCACCAAAGAATAATACTTTTGTTTTATAGTATTTTATAGTGTTCAGTATTTGTATTGGGGCCTGACTGACTTCGGATTCACATTGAAAAATTCCACATAGGAAGGTATAAGGTATTCCCTAATAAAGACGACTTCATAGTCAGAGCTCGAACCCGAAACTTCTGGTTAAGGATGAAAAATTACTTATCACTCAACTATAACCCTTGTTGGTTATAGTAAATAATCTTTACAGAATTGAAATAAAGCATATAAAGGCAGAAAATCCCAAATAATTAAAGTTTCCAAATCCGGTCCTAGCATGCTTCTTGATTTCCCGGAATGCACGAGCATTTCATTTTTTAGAGTCTATTTTCTTCAAGATTTTATCGCATAATGTTGTACTATATAGTACCATTTATAAGAATAAAGTTAAGTAACTCCCAATTTTTTCCATGGGGTGGGGGGTGGGGGTGGGGAAGACTCCGAATTTTCCTAAAAAATTGTGGCAATAATTCAAATAATTTTCTAAAATTTAAAAAATAGTACGTGGACTTGTAGTACGTACCACTGGGCAATAAATGGTCCATATCTGAATAGCGACATAGCAGCAATTTACGGACACTCCCTTTGCACACGCTCTCAACAAACGTTATCAATGGCAATGTGATGGAGTATATAGGTAATAAAAAGGAGGAAAAAAACAAAAGGAATAAAGGTATACAACAACAACGTATTCAATACGGTCTCATAGGTAGAATATGGAGAAAGTAATATGTACGCAGATTTTATTCATACCTCGTAAAGATAGAAAGACTTTTTTAGATATACTCTTGCCTCAAGAAAGGAAAAAGAATAAAGGTACATCTTTCTTATTTATTGGTACAAATTACGTACTTACAACAAGCTGGACAAGACGATCAGAAGTAAATAGATTGGCCAAAGAAAAAAGAAATATAAATCCATAAAAAGAAAAATTTAATCTCATGGTGATTGGTAAAAATTAGTAACTTTGAAATGATCTACACTTAATATATATTAGCTGGGAAAAGTTATTAAATAAATTTAAATTTCTGTATTATTCACGGAAGCAATATTTTTTTATGGTCAAAAGATTTTATTAACCAAGTATAACTTTGTACGACAACTAGTTATATGGACTCTAGAACTAATATCAATATTTAGGGGTTGTCTGGTTGGGAAACAAGTTATTCTATAATTAATTATTCCGAAATTAGTTATATCGGGATTGTTATTTCACTTTCTCATAAGAATAAAAATAATACTACAATTCCGGAATAGCTAATTTCGGAATTAGTTATATCGCAATTTTATCCCAACTAAATATAAAATAACTTTATCTCAAATTTAATTCCGGAATTAATTATCCCTTATGCCTCGTACCTATCTTTGCGCATTCCCTATCCACTCATCTATAGGTGGTTTAGCCCTCAGGGGTAATTACAATTACTTTCGACAGATAAAATCTTACTAGACAGGGAACAAGCAGACAACAGGAAAGACAAAGCGAGAAAGAAAACTATAAAAAGAGAAGCTACTGGTACTATAGCAAACGAAGCTGCATACAAAAGAGCTTGTGGGGATTACCATTAAAAACCAAGACTCACAAGTCTTTACAAAGGAGACGTAAAATGAAGAAGGACCACTGTTCTTATGCTTTCCCAATCACTTTCATTTCACATTCTCAAATATTTTGTCATTCTTAAAATGCTTTACGGATAACAATTAAAAATGCACGGACTTGTACGCCAAAGAAAATCTGCTCTTTACTCCAATTTAGAGGGGAAAAGATAAAATAAAAATAAAGAAAACTCCAAAATTTGTCATTCGCACACGTCTCTTTGCATGCATACGCATCCAATAGAAACACGTATTTGTTCTCTTATCTTATTTTATTTTGCTATCTTATTAAAAAAAAGAAAAGGCACCATGGTGGTGTGAGGGTTAAGGCATGACCCTCAACCTGTATATTATCAAAATCCAAAAAGTAAACATATGGAGCAGGAGACATGATGCCTAACCTCTCCCAAGTATACATATGTGAGTTGGATATTACCAACTTTAAATTCATGTTAGGCTTGCAAAAATTACATTGTGCTCAAGCAGTAGCTTGATCAGTTAGAAATATACAGAGAAAGGAATCTCTTTTGTTAAGGTTTGTTAGTATATATATAACAAAAAAATAATTATATCATTATTCATGGATAATATCATGGCTCTTCTTGATTTATCTGATTCTAAAGCATGGAAGTTGGCCCTTTTCCATTCTAAAAGCACCTCTAGCTGAAGGAGGTAACTCCCTAACATGGTAAAAGGTCTCAGCTCCTAACAAAAGTTGTAAACCCGCCCCATACTTAGCCAGTGCATCAGCAGTTTCATTTCCCTCTCTATAGCAGTGCTTTGGACTGTAATACTTTCAGAGTGAATGATCTGTCTCATATTTCTTATGTTGTCAACCAATTCCCAAGGAATATTGTTAATATCCTTAATGATGTTCACAACCATCAAGGAGTCCATATCCAGGATAACATCGTGAATGTTATTATTCTTACACCACTGTAAAGCATGTAAATCTGCTTGAACTTCAGATTGGTTGTTAGTGCAGAATTGTAGAGCTTTAGCAAATGCCATGAGAAGGTCTCCATTTCTGTTTCTAACAGCACCGCCTATGCTCGCCGTTTTCATAGTTCTATTTCTATGTTCATCTATATTACTTTTTATCCATCCATCAGGAGGACGACCCCACTATATTGCTTTGCTAATGATTATAGGCATGTGATCCTTCATATTACAGTAAAACTGGTGCCAAGTCCAGTTCATATCTACATCAACTATTTTCTTTTTCATGAAAAACTTCAAGTGAAAAAGAAAATCATGCCTTATCCATGAAACTGAAGTTCTCTTGTCTCCATATCTGATTGCACATCTATTCTTCCATAGTTCCCAGCATATGAATATAGGGGCTGCATAAGATAGCATAAGGATCTGATTATTACATTCTTGTTATTATTAGCTGTCCAATCCTTGAAGGTGCGAGCAATAGAGAGAGAGTTGGACTTGATTCCAAGAGGACCTGCAAAGAAATTCTAAATTAGAAATGCAATATCACTAGTCAAGAGAATATATGAAATTATTTCTTTTTTAGGATTCCTGCAACAAGAACATTTGGACACGACATTATATCCAAACTTCCTTAGGACTTCATCCACAGGAAGTCTGCCTTTCATAGCTCTCCACAAATTGAATTACATTTTAAAGGGGATGTTATTTCTCCTGACATTATTCTAAATTGTGAGAGCCTCAGGTTTTTGTCTGATAAGATTGAAGGTGTAGGAACATATAAAATATCCAGTGGTGGTAGGAATCCAAATTGGGATATTCACATGTTGTCTATCACCTTTTGGGATCTTAACAATATGATTGAGAAGATAGGTTGGAATCAATCTGGATAAGGCTTGTTCATCCAAATGTTATTCCTGGTGCAAGTATTAAGCCTTAGATTACCAGGTTTCTAGTTATTCTCAATGTACAAAAACCTGATAGACCAATTCCTATCCAATTATTCCACTGGATAGCATAGCTTGATCCATGAACTCTAGTGATATCTCTTTTTGTTTTCAGTTTTTTCCCAGAAGAAGTTGGAGAAGTATTTCTCTAGTTGTCATTGGGTGGAGAGACTGCTGCTAATGTATGTGTTGTTAGTATGTCAAAAGTCCCACGTCCGTGGGAAGACAAAATTAGTTGGGATTTTTCCCTATAAAAGGAGGCCTAATGTTTAGGATTTAAGCACACCTCTCATTTGCCTTTATATCTTCTTAAGGCATTTGTATTTTCTCTCTTTAGTATTATTTCACTTGTATTTTTGGAGTGGAATAAAATATTTGTTGTATCCGAGGAAGTAGGCAAAATTGACCGAACCTCGTAAATTCTGGTGTTTCTTTTATTATTGCTTTATTGTCTTATTTATTATTTGGTGGCTGTCATAATTTTGGTATAGTAGTTGTGACTTATTCACACTATATACATTTGGCTTCCGCAACAATTAGTATCAGAGCCAAGGTATTATCAAAGTATGCTCTGTGGTTGCAGCATAGTCTTATCTTCCACATCAGAAAAGATTTATCTTGGTAACTGAGTCAAGGTTTTGTCTAAGTATGCTCTGTGGTTGCAACTTAGTTTGATCTTCCACATCAGAAAGGAAATAATCTTGATTTGTGTTGTCAGCTATTAAATAATATTTGTGTCAAAAATGGGAGACAATAAACAAGAAGAATCTACATCAAGTGTCAATAATACGTCATCGTTGGCATCTTCGCTTATGACAAGAATTGTGTCAAATGCGAAATATACGGTAGAAATTTTTCGCCACTAATTTCGACAGATAAAATCTTACTAGACATACAGGAAACAAGGAGACAACAGGAAAGACAAAGCGAGAAAGAAAACTATAGAAAGAGAAGCTAGTGGTACTACAGCAAATGAAGTTACATACAAAAGAGCTTGTGGGGATTAGCATTAAGAACCAAGACTCAGAAGTCTTTAAACAGGAGACGTAAAATGAAGAAGGACCACTGTTCTTGTGCTTTCCCAATCACTTTCATTTCACATTCTCAAATTTTTTGTCATTCTTAAAAATGCTTTACTGATAACAATTAAAAGTGCACGGACTTGTACGCCAAAGAAAATCTGTTCTTTACTCCAATTTTGAGGGGAAAAAATAAAATAAAAATAAAGAAAACTCCAAATTTTGTCATTCGCACACGTCTCTTTGCATGGATGCGCACCCAATAGAAACACGTATTTGTTCTGTTCCCAGTCTCTTATTTTATTTTGCTATCTTATTAAAAAAATAAAAAGGCACCACGGTGGTGTGAGGATTAAGGCATGACCCTCAACCAGTGGCAGATTCAGAATTTTAAGATCGTGAGTGCTCACTCTCTGGCCATATAAAAAAATTAGTTCAAACAAGAATCGATGCCTTAACCACTTCATATTTGTGTACTCTATTCTCACCTCTCAACCAAAGCACCCAGAAGACTTTTTGTTTAATGGGTGCTAGCTAGTTATTTATATCAGTATTCCCTGTATTTTCTATATAATTATACATAGTTTGTGTCGGGTTAATGGATGCTACAGCACCCGGCACGGGCCATATAGATCCGCCCCCGCCCTCAACATCAAAATCCAAAAAGTAAACACATGGAGCAGGAGACTTGATGCCTAACCTCTCCCAAGTATACATATGTGAGTTGGATATTACCAACTTTAAATTCATGTGAGGCAAAAATTACATTGTGCCCCAGCAGTAGCTTGATCAGTTAGAGATATACAGAAAAGGAAATCTCTCTGGTTAAGGTTTGTTAGGATACATATAACAAAAAAGATCATTACATCATTATTCATGGATAATATCATGGCTCCTCTTGATTTGTATTATTCTAAAGCATGGAAGTTGGCCATTTTCCTTTCTGAAAGCACCTCTAGCTGAAGGAGGTAACTCCCTAACATGGTAAAAGGTCTGAGCTTCTATCAAAAGTTGTAAACCCGCCCCATACTTAGCCAATGCATCAGCAGTTTCACTTCTCTCTCTATAGCAGTGCTTTGGACTGGAATACTTTCACAGTGAATGATCTGTCTCATACTTCTTATGTCGTCAGACAATTCCCAGGGAATATTATTAATATCCTTAATGATGTTCACAACCATCAAGGAGTCCATCTCCAGGATAACATTGTGAATGTTATTATTCTTACACCACTGCAAAGCATGTAAATCTGCTTGAACTTCAGATTGGTTGTTAGCGCAGAATCGTAGAGCTTTAGCAAATGTCATGATATGGTCTCCATTTCTGTTTCTAACAACACTGCCTATGCTCGCCGTCTTCATAGTTCTATTGCTACTTTCATCTATATTACTTTTTATCTATCCATCAGGAGGACGATCCCACCATATTGCTTTGCTAATGATTGATTATGGGCATGTGATCCTCCATATTACAGTAAAACTGGTGCCAAGTCCAGTTCATATCTACATCAACTCTATTATTTTCATGATTTCAAGTGAAAAAGAAAATCATGCCTTATCCATGAAACTGAAGTTCTCTTATCTCCATATTTGATTGCATATCTATTCTTCCATAGTTCCCAGCATATGAATATAGGGGCTGCATAAGATAGCATAAGGATCTGACTATTACATTCTTGTTATTATTAGCTGTCCAATCCTTGAAGGTGCGAGCAATAGAGAGAGAGTTGGACTTGATTCCAACAGGACCTGCAAACAAATTCTAAATTAGAAATGCAATATCACTAGTCAAGAGAATATATGAAATTGTTTCTTTTTTAGGATTCCTGCAACAAAAACATTTGGACACGACATTATATCCAAACTTCCTTAGGACTTCATCCACAGGAAGTCTGCCTTTCATAGCTTTCCACAAATTGAATTACATTTTAAAGGGGATGTTATTTCTCCTAACATTATTCCAAATTGTGCGAGCCTCAGGTTTTTGTCTGATAAGATTGAAAGTGTAGGAACATATAAAATATCCAGTGGTGGCAGGAATCCAAATTGGGAGATTACATGTTGTCTATCACCTTTTGGGATCTTAACAATATAATTAAGAAGGTAGGTTGGAATCAATCTGGATAAGGCTTGTTCATCCAAATGTTATTCCTGATGCAAGTATTAAGCCTTAGATTACCAGGTTTCTAGATATTCTCAATGTACAAACCTGATGGACCAATTCCTATCCAATTATCCCACTGGATAGCATAGCTTGATCCATGAACTCTAGTGATATCTCTTTTTGTTTTCAGTTTTGCCCCAGAAGAAGTTGGAGAAGTATTTCTCTAGTTGTCTGATAATAGCTTTGGGTGGAGAGATTGCTGCTAATGTATGTGTGGCCTGAGATTGGAACACATTCTTGATCAAGACAGCCCTGTCACCTGTAGACAAAAGTTGTTCTTGCCAGCCACTGATTTTATTCATAACCTTCTTGGCTATATCAGCAAAATAACAAATCTTTTTTCTGGCAGAATAAATAAGACAATCGAGTAAGTAAAAGGAAAATATTGATATTTATAAACTATGATCGTGCTCAACATATTCTTCCTCTGATTAGAGATATAATTAGAGATTAAGTAAAAACTTCTTTCTTTGTTAATCTCCTGACCAGAGGCTTTCTCATATTGATTTAGAACCTTCATCACCTGTTTGATGCTATATTTGTTACCAGAAGTAAATATAACCAGGTCATCTGAATATGCTAGATGACTGATTTTAGGACCTTTAGAATTCATTGAGAAACCAGTATACTTTTCCTTGTTTTGAAGATGATTAAGAGCTTTGGATAGGGCCTCACCAACAATAATAAATAGACTAGGACACAATGGATCTCCTTGCTTTGAACCTTTAGAAGAGGGGAAGAAGCCATATCTAATACCATTAATTAACACAGAGTACCAGACATTAATAATTAATCTCTGAACTATAATAATGAACTGATCAGCAAAGCCCATTTTTTTAAGCACGGCATTGAGGAAGTTCCAAGACACCTCGTCATAAGCTTTAGCCATGTCTACTTTTATCACCACATTGCCCCCTTTATTTTTTTTTAAATATCTTGAACTATCTCTTGAGTCAAAAGAATATTCTCGATAATGTGTCTTCCTTTAATAAAACCAATCCGGTTCTCAGATAACAGTCTAAGGAGAAAATTAGTGATTCTGTTGGAGAAGTTACTCAAACTTATACGTCTCAGCTGAGAAAACGAGGTAGGAGCCTGCACTTTGGGGATTTAAACCAAGAAAGTATGAGTGAAAAACTTTATCAGGCTACGACCAAGAAAGAATTCTTGAATCATTGCACAAACATCATAAAAAATAATATGCCAGCATGATTGGTAAAATCTACCATTGAAGCCATTAGGACCAGCCGCACTGTCTGGATGAAGGGATAGAACATCTTCCTTCACTTCTTCATCAGTAAGAGGTTGTAGTAATCTCTGATTATCCTCCTCGATAATGATTCTATCCACTCTATCAAGAAATTCATGTTATTATCCTGAGATGGTTGTGAGAAAAGGTTGCCATAATATGACACAGGTGATTGCAATTCTATCATTCCCTTGAATCCATTGATCATTGTCATTCTTGATTTAATGTATAAAGGCTATTCTTCTTCTTCTTCTGTTAATAATACTGTAGAGGTATTTGCTATTGCTATCTCCCTCCTCCTCCCACTTGACATTAGCCTTTTGTCTAAGGATGGCATTCTCATATTCATCTATCTGATCTGCTCAGCATATAAACAGTGAAGCCTAGTCCTGTTAGACTCACTATCATCTTGAGAATATCTGAATTCCATCTGATCAACTTTCTGCTCCAGCTCATCTAACTAATCAAAGACATTACCAATAAACTATTTAGACCATCTACTAAGACAATGAGCTAGCCTTTTAAGCTTCTGATAAAGAGAGTGAATAGCATTCCCTTGTACATATTCATCCCAGTATCCCTTTACAACATCCATAGAAGTAGGCTGGTCCACCTAAAAGTTTAAGAATTTAAAATATTTATAGGTGGAGTGACTGATTCTGAGCAATTGAGGAGTAGTATATTATGATCAGAACCAGTTCTAGGGAGATGACACATAGTTGAGATAGGAAAAGTGTAAGAGCATGCATCATTGTAAAAAACTCTGCCGAGCCTTGGAAGAATCCTTTTGGAAGAAAACTGTCTAACTGAGGTTTGGTGAGATCAATCTCCACCCTCACCTTAGCCATGCTAGGTCAAGTTTTTCCGTCAGTAGCCGCATCCATGGATAGGAGGGTTCCTACAAGCCTTGCAATTTGTCTAACATAGTACAAGGTATGACAATGAAATGGTAATTCAGGTAAAAGAACCCAGACCGAAACTAATGGAGAATTATGTTCCGGCTTAAAGTCCGGAGACCACATAGTCACACTTAGAATGTCAATAGATCTTCTAAAGTATACATTTTTGCACTCAGCTTTATTACTGAAATCTATAAATATTGTATTAAGATCATATGCACCTATTTTGACAGTACCTTTGATTGATACCTTCTCGATGAAAGCAACTCTTATGAGTTCAATTTTGGGACGGGTTCTGAGAAATTTTCCAACAATGGCAAGCTTGCATTCATCAACCATGACTCCATAGTAGTCCTTAGCCTTGAAACCGCAGGAATACCATTGTGGGTGGTGATTCGAGCTTTGACATTAGGGCACCCAAATCGTTTTGGTTGAGTAACAGTCGAAGAACTAGCTACCTCAATGGCATAGCTTTGTTTTTCTGCCTCGCCTCCACGTGTAGATATCTCTCCAGTTGTGGAATCAGTTTGAGTTATCAGACGCGCCGGTGGAGTCTCCTCCGACGTGCCCATTAGACAGGCGCGTACACGCCAAGCGCTGAATTAAGGATTTATCGAATAGAAAGAACCGTTATAGAGAGAGAGAGAGAGAGGGAGGGAGGGAGAGAGGGCATTTTTTTAACATGCACGATAAATTTGGTATCTTACATGTGGGATTTGAAGAGAATGTCTAAATGCAGAGGCGGAGCTAGTTTTGAAGGTATGGATTCCACGAATTCGGCTGAATTCAATATTTTTTTTATTTTTAAAAAAAAAATTATTTAATATATATAAATTGTTAATTTAAAAATTTAATGACTTAAAAAAATATAAATTCGAACTTATAAGCTTTAATTTCTGATTTCACCCCGTATCGACATTTATGAATGATGATAAGAAACTAGCTTTAGAATTCTCCGTCCATGCTTTGCAGATGCATGTTCTGACACATACGTTGTTTAAGAAATTTAAGTAGTACGCACCGACAGAGTTAAAATATTTAACCAAAAGAGTCGGCACTCGAAAAATAAATACAAGTAAATATTAGTGATGAGCAATAACTGGTCATCTTATAAAAATAATTATTAACTTACTATCACATATTAAACTATAATAATAGTTGAATAATTCTTTTAAAATATCTGCAAATGCAACTTAAATCTTTTTTCACGAATAGAAATGTTTAGAGTTTGACAAATTAAAAAGGAATACACGCAGCCATATCATGTCTCGTATAGCTTAGCGTTCACATAACCTACCAAATTTGACCCAATTTCAAGAAATAAATAATGCAACTTTTTATTAAAAAGAATGTAGTGTTTTCTTCAAAATTTTCAGGAATAATTCCTTTTTTTATTTTTTGTTTGTTCTATGAAAAGAAATGTTAAATGAAAAAGGAGCACGTAAACAAAGGACTAACTTGTTTTCCTCTATGGAAGGTAGTGTTACTTTTGTCCCAAAAAAATATGAAGTGACTCGAATTTGTTGAAGCCTTATGTAGAACGCCCTTTCTTTAATTTAGATGCTGACAAAATTTACAATGATACAAAAAAGTTTATTATTCTTTCTTTTTCTTCTTATTTTCAGTTGTTAACTAGCAACATTTACAGAAGAATTGTCAAAATGTAAACTAGGGTTCATAGAGTTGAAAGAAGGTTCGAGAGAATATGATATTTTCTATATTTGGAGAAGTGTAAAATCTGTAGAACAAATGAAAGTCTCAACTGGTAAATAGTGGGCCTGACCCGGTGGACCAACTAATGCAAAATAATAGACTCAATACAAACGTGGGCCTAAGTACGGAAATGGCCCAAATAGTCAGCATGCATTTAATATCCTAACATCCCCCTCAAGCTGGAGGGTGACAACATTCCCAACTTGCGAAGATGAAAATGATGAGCAGGCCTAGGAAGTGCCTTGATAAATATATCAGCAACTTGAGCATCACTGGAGACATGTCCTAAGCTGATCAGCCTATCACCAATTTACCTCTTACGAAATGACAGTCCAGCTCTATATGCTTAGTCTGCTCATGAAAGACTGGGTTGCATGCAATGTGCAAGGCTGCCTGATTGTCACAGTGCAAAGGAATGGGAGAAGCAGAAGGAAGACCAAAATCAGCCAACAACCTTGAAAGCTAAGTGACCTCAGCTGCAGCTTTATTCATTGTCCTGTACTCAGCTTCAGTAGAGGAAAGAGAGACCACAGGCTGCTTTTTGGATTTTCAGCTCACCAAATAATTACCAAGGAAAATATAGAAACCAGTCACAGATATTTGACTATCAGCACAAGAAGCCCAATCACTATCACAATAGACCTTCAAGGAAAGATCAAGTAAATTGCTGAAGAAAAGACCAAACTTAGAAGTACCCTTCAAATACCTCAACAAGTGTAAGGCAACCTGCATATGGGGAGCGCAAGGAGCCTGTAAGAACCGGCTGAGATGTTGAACTGCAAAGCTAATATCATGCTTTCTATGGGTCAAGAAATTCAACTTACCCAACATGCACCTATACTTCTCAAGCTTGGGTAGAGGCTCACCAACTAAATCCTTTAGTTTCTCAGTAATAGCAAGAGGACAAACAACAACAAAAGAAGCAGAAGAAGCAAAAGAATCCAATAAGTCATGAACAAACTTCTTTTGATGAAGGAGAACCCTAGAATTAGAATAGAGAACCTTAATCCCCAAAAAATAATTAAGAGAATCAATGTTGGAAAACGCATTCTTGTTTATGAAACCTTAACTAACGACTTTGTGTCTTGTTGTAGGTTTTGATAATTGACAAACCATCATTGACGAGCTACTAAGATTGCTATGGACTTTGTTGTGACTACAAGTCGAGCTTTCAAGATAATAGAAGTTGATGCATGGAACATGTCAATAAAGCAAAAAGATTGAAGACTAAATAAGTTGTATTTTAGTCTTGATTTTGATTTTGAGTCTTGATGTTATTTTGAATCTTCTTTAGTTTTTAAGAACTTGGCTCAAGTCTAAAAACACTTTCAAAAATCATTAAGACATTTTCAAAACAATTGGTTTTTCAAAATAATAAAATTGTTAATCAAAATTTGCGCTGGAAATTTCCAGCAAAGAGCTGCCATCGATGTCTATTATAGACAGACATCGATGGAATTAAGGCCACCATCGATGGCAACTGTTTCCGTTGGAGCTTAACGGCTAGTTTTTGTTCACCATCGATGTCCAGGTTATAAACATCGATGTCTTGACAAACGGGCAGAAATTTTTAGTGCCCAAAACTCTTGTTTAAGCTTATGAAAAGCTTGGCAAGACCCCCAACGGATATATGGGGTTTTGAGGCTATAAATACAGCCTCATAACCCTCATTTGAACACAACACATCCACCAAATTATAAGATCAAATTGCTTCAAGTTTACATTACCAATTGAGCTAATTTTGAGCCATTTTTTTGAAGATTAAAGTAGTGTTCTTGTGCTAAACTTTCTTCACTCCATCTACTCTTGTAAGAGTTTATTTTTGAGTGATCATTTGTGTTGTCATACACTTAAGGGAGGTTGTCCCTTGTTGTATTAAGGAAGAGAGTCTTCCTTGTTGTTCACGAAGCTTGTGTGATTCAAGTGTTCGTGGTTGTTGTACAAAGATTGTGTGATTCAAGTCTTTATGTTGTAACGGTTTGTTAAGCACCAGGAAGCTTAGCAGAGATAGTGAAATACTCAAGAGTGCTTCTTGAAGAGTGGACTAGCTACAAGTTGTAGTGAACCACTATACATTGTTGTGTACGCTTCCTTTTACATTCTGCACTTTATTCCTTGCAATTCAGTTTTCGCACTTAATCATTTAAATTGTTCATATACATTGCGAAAAACTTTAATTGTTCTTTATAACGCTATTCACCCCTCCCCCCTCCCCCTAAGCGTTGTGCATATATTCTAACATCAAGGTCCTTGATTTTGCACTATTCATGCAAAAAGGCTTTTAAGGAGGAAATTTCAGACAAATCAGTCCCAGTTAGGATGATATCATTCACATACACAGCTAAAATGACCAAAAAAGTCCTGAAACCCCTAGTAAACAGGGAGTAATCATTTAAAGAATGAGAATATCCTCTAGAACAAATAGCCTGAGACAGTTTAGCATACCATTGTCTGGAGGCCTGTCTCAAACCATAGAGGGACTTAAGTAGCTTGCAAACCAAAGGAGCAGAAGAAGAACATGAAGAAGAGAACAGACAAACCAGGAGGCACCTTTATAAAGACCTCCTCTTCAAGATCCCCATGTAAGAATGCATTGTTAACATCATGTTGAAATAAAGGCCAGTGTTGCTTAACAACAACAACAACAATTCAAGACTTCACAGTAGACATTTTAACAACAGGAGAAAAAATTTCATGAGTATCACCCCTAACAACCAACCTGGTCTTATACCTTTCCAAACTCCCAATAGCTCTTTATTTCACTTTATATACCCCATTTGCAGCCTATAGGCTTTTTACTAGGGGGCAACTCAACAATATCACAAGTTTTATTAGCCTACAAATCCTCAAACTCCTTTCTCATGGCATCCTGGCACTCATGGACAGCAGCAACCTGAGAGTAAGTATAAGGCTCAGGAATATAGAGCTGAGTAGTGGTTGCATTGAAGGAAACAAGCTCAGAGCTAGAAGGGGAAGGGAAAGGTGCAGAAGGAGGAAGGGTTGGACAGACATAATCCTGAAGATAAGCAGGAACATTATGAGGTTTGCCATATCTTCTTAGTGGAGGAGGAGAAGAAGGGAGAACAGAAGGAAGGGTGGAGCTAGAAGAAGGAGAAACAGTGAAATTAGGGGAACTTGAGGGAGGAGAAGGAGAAGTAGGGATGAAAGAAGACCGAGGAGAAGAATCAGGAACAGGGGGAGAGAGAGGAGAGTGGGAATCATCAGAAAATTGACCAGCAACAAGGGAAGAAGGTATAGTAGGAGATGAGGAAACATAAGATTTAGAGAAAGGAAATATGTGCTCATGAAAAATCATATCTCTAGAGACAAAGCAGGATTTAGTGGACAAATTATAGAGTTTATAACCCTTTTTGCCAAAAGGGTAACCAATAAACACACATGGGAGGGACTCTAGGATGAAACTTGTCTCTATGGAGTTTGGGTGCTGTAGAGTAGCAAAGGCAGCCAAAAGACCTGAGATGAGAGTATAGAGGAGCCTTCCTAAATAGTAATTCATAAGGATTCTTGTGCCAGAGAAAAGGAGAAGGAAATCTATTGATCAGGTAAGAAGCAGTAAGAAGACAATCACCCTAGAATCTAAAAGGAAGGTGAGACTGAAATAAGAGAGTCATGGCAGTTTCTAGCAGATGCTTATGTTTCCTTTCAACTACACCATTTTACTGAGAAGTTTGGGGACAAGAAGTTTGATGAATGATCCCCTTCTGAGAAAAGAATAGAGAACTAGAAGAGTTGGAGCCTAACTCTAAGGCATTATCACTTCTTACAATTTGAACTTAGTTTGAAATTGTGTTTCAACCATAAAGATGAAAGCTTTTAACAGCTCAAAAGCATTGCGCTTTGCCGCCATCAAATGTGTCCAGGTAGCCCTGGTGTAGTCATCTACTATAGTAAGAAAATATTTGGAACCAGAATGAGTGGAAGTGGAGTAGAGACCCCAAGTATCTATATGTATAAGTTGGGAATGGGTGAGAATACTAAATAGAACTATCAGGAAAAGGCAACCTAGTCTATCTTGCCAAGGGGCAAATGAGATAGATGAAAGACTGTTTAGAGGATAGTGCACAATCAAGAGCAGAAATAAGTTTCATTTTGGAAAAAAGAATGTGTCCAATTCTATAATGCCAAACAATATCAGATTTATTCATTTATTGGAATCAAACATGGTATTTACAAAGAAAATGTCAATAGCAACATTATTAGAAACTACAAGTACAGAACAAGCAACAGAAGGACAAGAATTGACAACAGCAAATTCAATAGGAGAAGTGGCATATTAGAACAACTTGTAAATCCCGTTGTCCAGTCTACCAAGTACCACTGTCTTCTTCACTGAAGGGCCCTGGAAGTGCAAGCAGACTTGGTAAACTGTACAACATGATCACAATGAGACAAAAGCTTGTGGACAGATATGAGATTATGTTTAAAACTAGGGATGTAAAGAACATTATGAAGGATTAAATAAGGAAATAAAGCTAAAGAACCAACATTAGTAACCTTCGCTTTAAACCGATTTGGAAAAGACACAAAATAAGGAATTGGAAGAGTGATTATATTAAAGAGTAAACTCCTAATGGAAGTCATGTGATCAGTAGCTTCAGAGTCTATTATCCAAACAATGCCATTCACACTAGACAACATGCAAGCTTCATAAGAAACACCCTCATAAGTCATAAGCTTACTAGCAAAGTTAGCATAAGCCAAAGAGGTGGAGAATGTGGGGAAGCAAAGATCTGGGATTGTTGTAATAAGATCATCAATTGAGAGTATTGATCCTTGGTAAGGCCAGGTATTACAGAGGACTCCTCATTCTCAACAGGACCATCAGAACCACCAGCCACAGAAGAACCACCAGAGGATTCAAGTTCAACATGTGCAGTAGTTCTGCGAGGGGGAGGTCCTTTGTTGAACTTGAAATTGGGAGGATAGCCATGCAATTTATAGTATTTATCTATAGTATGCCCAGGCTCCTTGCAATATTTGCATATGACAGAAGAGCTGGGAGCCTCAAAGGAAACCTTGGAAGGAAATGATGGCTAAGAAGTCCCAACATTGAATGAAGCAGAATGTGTGGAGAATTGGGAGGCAAAAGACACCTGCGTCTCCTTCTCATCAGACAATAAGATGTTGTACATATTCCCAACAGATGGAAGTGATTTCATTTATTAAGATGTTGCTGTGAGTTTGCATGTAGGTATCATTCAGACCCATAAGGAGTTGATAAACCTTCTGCTCTTCATCCTCAGCGTCCTTACCCCCACAAGTACAAACTCTAACCTTATAAGAAGCTATTTCATCCTACTGTTGTTTGATTTTATTAAAATAAGAGGCAAGGTCACCCTTGAGAGATATGTGCTAATTCTCTCTTTAGTTCAAAAAGTCTTGCCCCATCAGCCTTGCCATATCTCTCCTCCAATTCATACCAAATATCTTTAGCATATTTTAGAGTATTCTACACGACGAGATATCTCTTTTGACAGGGACTTAATCAACCATGATACCACAAGATCATTACACTGTCGCCACTTGTGTGCCAGAGAAGATCCTGGAAGAGGCCTGGTAGAGGTGCCATTGATAAAATCAAGTGTCTTACAAATGGAGAGAGCAACCAGGAAGCATCCATCAAATGGACTAGAGACCAAAGAGGTTCCCGGCACATCTAACGGATGGACATATAATAGATGACATAGATGTGTAAAATCATCTTCGTGAAACACAGTACGAGATGTATCAGAGGAAGAAGAAGGTGTACTTACAGACTTATCATTCCTCATTGAGAGAAAATTTTGCAATAAGAAACAATCAGCAAATCAGCAAACAAATTGATGAAATAGGAGAATAAAACTGGTTTACTCCCCTCTTTTGCAACCAAAAAGAGAACAGCCTAGTGAACAAAGTTCTGGCAACTCAGCAAACACCAACGAGAAAACCCTAGCTCGAAGAAAATCAGCAAATCGGCCCAGATACAGTCAAATATCTAGAGAAGCAGTGAAATCCAGCAGGAAAGGACAATAATCAGGAGGAATCACCGAAAAACAAAGAAAACCCTAGTCCAGTGCGAAACTAGTCCAAACGAAAAACTTGACGAAAACTGAACAGGGTAACATCGATCGGAAGCTGATGAGACGATCTACCAAAATCTACGCTCTGATACCATGTTAACTAGCGAGATTTATATAAGAATTGACAAAATGTAAACTGGGGTTCATAGAGTTGAGAGAAGGTTCGAGAGAATCTGATATTTTTTATATTTGGAAAAATGTAAATTCTGTACAACAAAATGAAAGTCTCTAATGATAAATAGTGGGCCTGACCCCTGCATCTAATATCCTAACACCAGCTATAGTGTCTCAGTTCTTCTTTTTCTTTTCTTTTTCTTGTATTTAAATGAGATAGCTTCTGTTTTAAATTTTATGAAGGAAATCACCAGTTTAATTTCTTCTTTAAAAAAATAAAAAACAGTAATTCTGCAAATTAACCATCCAACTTAATGTGTAATCTCTCAAGTTAATTGTTTTTCCTAGAAACTTTTGCCTCCCGTCACATTGTTAGCTATTAACTTTTTGTTTTTCCCTTTGAACAAAATATCATCAAGTTAATACTTGCAATTAGAACATTGCAGAGGAGCTTAGAGTAATAGTAAAGTTATTTCCGTGTGATTAGGGGTTCGATCCATGAAATCAGTTATTAATGCTTGCATTAGGGTAGGCCGTTAAAATCATACCCCTTGGAGTGCGGCGGTCTTTCCTCAGATCCTATATGAACGTGAGATACCTCATGCCTCGGATTGTGCTTTTTTAATTAGAACATACTTTAAAGAATAGTTACCGTCATTTCCAATCATGTTAAAATCGAAACAAGTCAGATTTTGTTAAACAAAATCAAGAGCTGATTTAAAGGAAGGAACTTTATTTTCTTGGGAGATGTTTGGCAACAAGCTGGAGAAAAAATCATCGAGCCCTTGTTATCATATTCCATGCTATTCTAGCTGACGATTTACCGACACAAAATAATTTTGACATACTTAATAATACTTAACTCCTTTTGCCAGCTAAAAGTAATGTGATTCTCGAGGATTTAAGAAGTGCTTGGGTCTAGTATATAATGTCATGGGCGGCTTTCCAGCCATGCCTCATGAACCCTTGGACGCGTCCCGTGGTGTCCTGGCAAGCCTTCCAATGCCTAGTGTCACGGTCGGCCCCGTGGTCTTAGCAGTTCCAAGTGACAAGTGCGTAAGCGCCTTTGTCGCTCAACTGACAGCCAGCGCCAGTGCCCAGCCACAGGTAGAAGCCCACAGCATCGCGCGCACAGACAATACCGCGCGTGGACCCTGAGCCGAATGACAAAGTTGTTGTTGACGGACTTGTTTCTACTTTTGTAGAAGACTAAGTCCGTTTCTTTGTAAATAGAGATTAGATTTACTTTATTTTCTTTTAGTATGCATTTACAGCTTTCTTAGGTTAACTCATGTAACTTTAGTTTATTTATTTTAAGCATTATTAGGGGGGAACAAGCATTCAAAACTCTCTCTAGCAAGCAAGCATTTTTCTGTACTGGTGTCTCTCTCCCTCGACACCGCATAGCTTTTTGTAATAGCCTTTCATTTATACAAGCAAGCTCTTTTCTCAATTTTCTCTACGGCTCTCAATTCTCTAGTTGCTCGCAATATTTATTTTTCCGTACGGCACTGACAATCTAGTCTAGCGTACGGAGGGGACCTCAGTTGGCAGATAGCAATAGGACTGACATCAATTGCTTAGCCTTACGTTGCCCTTCCAAAGAACCTCAGGAAGGCGCCGCGTAACAGTAATTGTAAAACAAAAACTAGTATCTGATAGATCAATTGTTGTGTGTCTTTTCCCTTCTTCGGAAATAACCCAAACACGCCTTAACCATCACTGCCACATCACTAATGAAGAGAGAATCTTTTCCATTAATAACTAATTAAGGAAGCAAATGCAAGCATTGGGCCTTGTAACGAGGGCCTGTAATCCAAGTGTGTGCCAAATAAAGTGATGGAGCATATTGGGCCAACCCAAATCGTTGGGCTTTGTTTGGCATATAATGTTGCTGGCTCGCCCTGTCCAAGCACTGAATAGCGATTAGCGTGGACTATGTTGGGCCTTAGGGGGGAATGTAATTAATTTCGCCCGATCGACCAATTTTGTATTTTATCCTTTTAAGTAATCATTTAATATCCAATTTTAATCTAAGTAATTCTTTCAATTTTATAACTAAATTGCTTCATTGCTCCTATGATCTTCTTTTGGTTTGCAATCTTTTACCAATTCAAAATACATAACTTGGTTCATCTCTAATTTACAAGATGGACAGATAAAATTGTGATCATGTTAATTTAAAGGAAAAAGACTAACAAAGAAATCCGTGAGATATCCAGTTCATAATACAATGACGATACTATTCAATTGATGAATAATTAGAGCTGCTAATAAAGTAATGCGAAAATGACAAAACTAACAACAACAAACCAGTGTAATTTCACAAGTTGGGTCTGAAAAGAATAATGTGTACGTAGATCATCTCTACTCTGAGAAGATGGAGAGATCGTCTCCTGTAGACCCTTGTGCGAAAATGACAAAACTATCAGAAATATTTATTTCCTACACCATTGTTCTCAAAAAGCAATCCAAAAGTTTAAAGATATTACCTAGTTATTTTCTCTAAATTGATGAAACTACTTGACATAAACCAAGCCCACAAATCAAATATTGAAATTATGTTGCAAGCCCGAATCAAGAAGGAGGGTTAACATAACTTAGAATTGCGTAAAGTGCCTGTAGAACAGCCAATACCAAAAGAATTAAAGCAGCCAATGCTGAAATAAAAGACCAAGGAGAGCTAAAATAAGTGTACTTAAAACTAGCCCAATGAACATGCCAACTACTCTTATAATAGTCATTCACCTTATTAAACAATTCCAACAAATAGCACTCATCAATATCAAACATAACATCTTTCCCAAGATTGTTAATGAATGTAGCAACCTCAGCATCTGTCCCAAAATAATTCTCAATTATGTTGCAATCACACAAGTATTCAACATCCTTGTATGTGTTTACCAAACAATCTAGCAATGTTGCATAGGTTGTCATATGCTTTGAACAATCAACATGACATTGCTCATATGCCACACAATTTATCAAGAATGAACTCATGAAATCATCTATTGTAATTGTTGGCATTTCAATGAATCCTCTGTTGAATTTTATGGCCAAGAATGTCTCTTCTTTTCTAGGTTTAAGCTTAATTCCGGCGCGTCGAAGCTTGGAAATACATTGTATGACATGTGTAGGTGAAGTTCTCTTTTTAGGATTTTCATCATCTATGAAAATGTAACTTGATCTAAGAAAATCAAGTAAGTGTTTGCCTTCAAGATTGCAAAACTTTTCAAGAACTTCATTAGGCCTTTGTAGTGTATAGTTAAAGAAAGCCAAAGCTAATTTGGCTAAAGGAGTTGATTCCTCACCTGGCATCTTTGTGAACTCAAACAAGGATTGGAGTATGAAAAAAGGGATTTGATTCTCGAGTCGGATTAAATCCCTTAAGAAAAAAGGGTATATCCAAGACATCGAGATAAGTGGATCATCTTTCTCAACAGCAACTATCCCTCCGAATTTACGAAAAAGTTCAATAATGAAACAACCATCAAGAACCAACATTTCTACAAACTCATCTCTATCAAAAAGTATAGCCTCAGAGTAACATTCCCTAGCTCTCATCTCTAATGGCTGAATAACTTTCATATAGTCCTCCAAATTAAGACCTTTTTCCTCAGTTCTCTTAAGCAAAGTGCCAAAAAATCTCCACTTGTGTTCTTCAATCATCTTGACATGATCCTTGCCATGGTGGTATGGACCAATTGACACTATTTGAGGCTCGTAGGATCGACCATTGACATTAATGAAACTTTGAGGTACTCGAAAAATGCAACAAGAACTCCGGCCGGCCGATTCGCTTAGGAGTCGAGGTGGTTTGGAGATTTTTTGTTGCATCAATTCTAGTTGATTCTTGTTTACTTCCCAATTGATTGTGACAACATGTTGATCATCTTGGTTTTCAATGGAATAGTGACTCATTTTGATTTTGGGAAGAGAAATGCAGATTTTTGAACATATTTCCTTTGATAGATTACTAGTTATTTATGAAAGAGGACCAATAGGTGCATGGTACGTAAAGTTTGTGGGGCGATAGTGTAATGAGCTGGAGAAGAACTATTAGGAACTCAAATAATTGAGCTAGGAGGAACATTTATTAATAGGCAACTAGTTCAGCACCACCAATTATTTTTCTTTAAACTATGAGCAGTTATTTGCTTAATTTTTTTACACTAATTTTTAATGTTTGGGGGTGCTTTCACAATTTTAACAACAACGACAACCGTAACAATAACATATTCAGTATAATTTTATATTGTGGGGTCCAGAAAGATAAGGTGTACGCAAACCTTATCCCTACTTTATCGGATAGAGAGACTATTTTTGAAAGATTCTCGGCTCAAGAAAAATAATTCTCAGTAGGTTTGAACAGGAGAACAATACAATAAGAAGGTCATGTCGGAAATACTAAAGATAAGAACATTAACGCAAAAAACAACAAAGTATTAATATAACAAAGCAATGGGAACAACAGATACTATTGGACGCCAAGAATAAATAATATACTAAAATGATAATACTTGTACTGGTATAAAAACAAACAACTAAAACAAACGTAGCAGGTACGACGTCCTAAACTCGACGACCTACGAACCCTTTATTCTAATCTTTAACCTCCATATTTTCCTATCTTTGGTAAACTGCTTTCGCAGATTAGGTCTTTTGTAATTCAAATTTCCTGACTTTAAGAACAGAAAACAGAAAAGAAGAGGAGTTATATAGGAACGGTTAATTTGATTATTAGCAATAACATAAACATACACTAAATTTTCTCTCAATTCACTTTTGTACTTTTAAGTTTACTTATGGATTATGTTTAAATTAAATAATTAACTAAGGTGCCTGCCAATCTAATGTGCTCTTGCTTCTCTTATCATTTGAAATACTTTGAACCTACACCAACAGAATTTTTTAAATTAAATACTTAGATAAGTGGACATTGCCTGTGCGCTAAAAAAACAAAATTTTGTTATACGTATGGAATACAGTTTAGCAAATTTGTCTAACATTGTCATGCGCCTGTAGATGGTTATGCTAGGCACCTGTGAATTGTGACAATTCTTTTTTTTTGCCGAATAGCCTAGTGGACACCTGTATTTATTTTAATATTTATTAAAGATTTATCCCCAGGCCCATAAGTATTTAATTTTGAAAGAATACATCGACAACCCTTTAAAGTTGTCCACATTTTTCACTTAGGGATTTTTTCATTTCTATATAATATTTAAAATTTATTTGCCAAATTTTTTTAATTTTGTATATTATCCGCCCTAAACAAGAATTACTTACAAATTATATACATTCCACCTTAAAAGGCTCCCAATCCATTATTAATGTCTTAAATTAGGGGATTTAGTTACACCATTTTCCTTTTTTTTTTCTCCTCCCCTCAATTTCCCAATTCTCTGACCCAAAATTTTGCATTCGTTTTGATTGCACGTTCCCTATTTAACTCCAACTAATCTTCGTCACGTTTCCCATTCTCTGTTTCCATAGTTGGCATATTAATTATTCTTTTTAATTGCAGAATTATTTTGTATTTTTTAGTTGCCAGCATAGTTTTCTTTAAGGAATATAAATTGTTTCTTTCATTGCAGAATCCTTGCTTTCCTTAACTGACTTATCTTTTTCCTTTTCACCTAGTTCATCCCAAAAATTCGGAACAGATATGTGCTATCCGCCATGTCCTTTTTCAAAGCTTCTATAAATATTAAACTTTTGAAAAGTTAATTCCGACTTCACCAAACGCTGTTTTGATTGGAATCTTAGAGAGGAAGAAGCACATACCCAAACAGGACATATATATCAATGATCTCGAGATTAGTTGGAGGTGAAGCGTAAGTAGAACAGAGAGATGATAAATTTGTATGGTACAATAGCATACAAATTAAAAAATAAATTTTGTAAAAATTTAATACAAATTTGATACATCTACAACATCATATAAACTAAAAATAAATTTTATACGACTAATTATATAATATAAAACTTATTATAACTTATCTACAACTTTCTTACATACTAAAAATAAATTTCATACAACTAACTATACAGTATACACTTATTTACAACTTTATATATTATTTCTACCCAGTTAAATACAACTACAATATTATACAACTTAAATATAATTTTTATATACATTTTATACAATATGTCTTTTGTATATTTTGTATCTGATTTGTATATATTTTGTGTGTGATGTGTGCTTCTTCCTCTCTAAAATTTCAATCAAAACTTACACTCTTAATATAATTTTGATACATATCAACAACTTTATGTAAAAAGATAGTATTGATAACTTAAATACAAATTTTATATGACGATTCATACATTATACAACTATTACTCAACTTTCATACAACATTCAAATAAAAAAAATATACAACTACAACAGAATACAATTTACATACAATTATATAACAACTTTACTACAACTTCGAGTTTCAATATGAAATTTAGCCAAAATCAAGTCTAATCTTCACCCAAACACCCTCAAATTTGAGATATAAACTCCAAATAATATTCTCAATTGTTTGCAACAACATCCAATCCAAACAAATAATTGTTTTTGAAAATCCAAATTCGATTTCAAAGCTTTTTAATGGTTGTCAATGGTGGAGAGTCAAACACCTTCAAAATTTATTGATTGACAATTTTAATTTGAACACCAATTGTGCAACATGAAAGGAAATTGCTAAGTTAAAATGATTGAAATCCATTGATGAATTTCATTAAAACTATATACAACAAGAAAGCATAAAAAAACAGAAAATACCAAATGAAGAAAAATTGGGAAAAAAACAGGGAAGGAGAGTAAAGAGACGAAGAGAGAGAGAGAGGCGGAGGGAGAGAGTGGCCAAGTATAAAGAGATAAGATAATAACTTATATTCCTTATTTAATTCCTAATATAAAGGGATACTTATTTAAAACTTATTTGTATATAATTGGTAAATTGTATATAATCATGTAATTAAATTAAAACTTGAGTAGGGAGGGTAATAAGATTTCAAATAGTGTGTAGGAAGATAAAAATCTCTTTCACTTATACATTCTATCTTAAGTCTGTTTAATTTGAAAACTCCAACCACATCTCAAATGTGTTAGTTAGACACAAAATTAATAAACAGTCAAACATAAAACATGCGTGTAATTCACATGCCAGAGTGACAAATAAGATGGGGACTAAGACTGGCTAATGGTCCGGTTCTAACCGGACCGGACCGGTTAGAACCGGACCAAATACGCGAGGGGGATTTGGGGTCCGGTCATGATACGGCCTAGGCATTTAAAATCGGACGAACCGGTACTGTTTGGGGCCGGACCGGACCGGAATTGCTGGCAGTTCTTCCTCTTTAAATTATAGCCGTTGCCAACGGCTATATTGATGAAATAGCCGTTGGAAAACGACCAAAAATGGCTCTTTGCACTCCATAACCCCCCCATAACCCCCTAACTATTTTTTCTTATAAATACCCCATTATTTCATCATATTATTCACAAAATCATCAAACTCTCTCTAATTCTCTCAAAATCATCTACAATATTGTTATTTTGTTACATTGGCTACTTGTGTAAATTTAAATTCTATAATTTTGGCTATTATTTATCAAGTTTTACTTGGAGTTGCTAAATTGCTATCAATTGAAGCTTCAAGTTTCAACTTCATCTCAATTATACGGCTATATTGGTTGGTCGTTCCTATCTCTACTCTTTAATTATACTTTTGTGAAATATTTATTTTATTGGTTGTTATTTTATTTGCTTATTGCTATAAATTATAGTTACTCTTTAATTATACTTTTGTGAAATATTTATTTTATTGGTTGTTATTTTATTTGCTTATTGCTATAAATTATAGTTATGTCTCAAAGAGGTTCAATTGGAACTGGTAGTGTAGGGAGGGCACGTGGTCGTTCGGAAAATAAGGGTAAAGGAATTATGGGTAGTTCTACTTCTAATCAACACTTAGAGGAACATCAATATTATCATGATTTTAGCTCCTTTAACCCACTTGATTCACAAAACGTAGAAGCAGAATTTAATTATGAAACTGGGGTTAATTTGAAAGAACAACGTGAATTTGAGGCTAGTCCACCTGAAGTTCAGTCCGACTTGCCTCCCCCCATACCTCCCACTAGAGCCCCGGTTCAACGTAAGGATAGATCTGAGGTTTGGGAGTTTGTACAGAAAAACAAGGAAAATCAGACGGCTATTTGTGGTCTTTGTGAACATATGTGGGTATTTAGAACTGGGGGTAATGAAGGTGAGACGGGTAAAATTAGAACTCACATATTAAAAAAACATCCCAAGGAATGGTCAAAGCGGGCGGGGGGTATTTATTTTGGAACCGAGCATGGGGGGTAGCACATGACGCATCCTCGGGTATCCAAACAAAATATAACCCTACAACAGGAGGAATTCTTAGTTACGATAAACAAAGGGATAGAGAAAATATTGCTAAGCTAGTTGCGGTAGAGGGTTTATCTTATAGTTTTCCTTCCTCTACTGGTTTTGTTCGATATATCCAAGCTACATATAATCCTTCCTTTAAAGGTTTTCCAAAAACAACCGTAAAAAATGATATTATAAAATTTAAAAATGAATATAGAGATTATTTAAGATATTTATTTGATAACTTTGACACTAGAGTATGTCTTACAACTGATATGGGTCGTTCAACTAATAATTGCGATTATATTACTGTTACAGTTCATTGGATAGATCCTGATTGGGTCTTCCAAAAGCGTATAATTGCATATAAAGTAGTGGATGAACCCCACACGGAAAATTATATTTCCAAAACTGTTTCATCTATTTGTCGTGCTTATTGTTTGACTAATAAAGTTTTTAGTATAACAGTAGATAATGCTACGAACAACACAAAAGCACTTAGGAATTTAAGACCTATTTTAAACCCCCCTTTTGATGAATTTTTTCATGTTAGATGTGCATGTCATATATACAACTTAGTAGTCAAGGATGGTCTTGACTTGTTTAACCACATTATTGAAAAAACTAGCGAGCATGTTTAAAAGAATGTAATTTTATACATCAAATTACATATTAATAAAATTGCTCAAAGTTCACTTCACAACTATTATCTTGTGTTCTTATATTTTATAATTTTACTAACTTTGAATATATTTTCTTTAACTCTATAGTAACTTCTTTAATTCTAATTATAAGTTATATTTTCAAAAAATTATAATTTCCTTCTACTACACTACAACAAAATTTATAATTTTACTAACTAATTATAAAGTTTGAAACTAATTGAAACTTTGTAAGAATATTATATAGTAACTTCTTTAATTCTAATTATAAGTTATATTTTCAAAAACTTATAATTTCCTTCTACTACACTATTACAAAATTCAAAAACTTATAAGAATATTATATAGTAATAACTTCTTTAATTCTAAAATTCAATTTTGAAACATATTTTTCAATTATTTATAAATTTAAATAAATGAGTAAAATGGTAATTAACTAATTATTAAAAAAAATTCAAAAAAAATAATAGAATTAACCGGTGACCGGCCGGACCGGTAGACCGGCCACCGGTACCGGTCACGAGCCGGTCCAATGGTTTTTAGCCGGTAAGGCCGGACCGGTTGGGACCGGTTAGGTCCGGTCTTAGGCGCAGTAACGGTACCGGTCCGGAAAAAAAATTCGGTCCGTGACCGGACCGGACCATTAGCCACCCTTAGTATCTAGTATAACCTCGAAGAAGTAGGGACGAGGAATCGACTTCGGCACTTACTATGGGCTAATAATAAAATTCTGAAATTATAATTAAGCATGGATTATGTAAATACAGCTGAAAACTCAATAACAAGAAATAAATAAATAATTCTTTCACTGATAGTAAATCCCAAATAAATTTCCATCAGTTAAAAAAGTAATCTCTCAAGCCAAAATGAAACATTATCAATTATAATTGGACTCCAAGAATTATTACGCACGAATTATACCGAGGTCGTACGGCTCGATCCAACATACAAATATATAAACTGTGCACTGCCGAGGGTCGAAAGGCACAAACCATAGATGCATCTATCTGCTACCGAGGCGTTTGGCCCGCTCCACGAGAAGAGAACTACTTTTTAAACAACCGATTCAAGATTATTAAGAGGCTAATACTCAAAGAAACACAGATTCTCATTAACGGTCAAGTGACCCGTCCAAAACTCAAGTAAATGAAATTTAACCTTTTATAATTCCTTTATCAAGTTCCAATATGATTTAAGCAATTAAATTAACAAGAAGGGTACAAACATCGCAAGTATAACATGATTTGGATCCTAGACTACCCGGACATAAGCATAATTAGTAGCTACGTACGGAATCTCATCACCTCGTGTGTGCGCAGCTCCCACAAATAGAAGCACACATTAAATCTATTCACCTATGAGGTTAATTCCCTCTTATAAGGTTAGAAAAGATACTTACCTCGCTCCGAAGTTTCATAACTGGCTCCAAAGCTTTTCTAACAACTCAAACCAGCGGCCGTCGCTCCAAAACTAGTAAATAAATGTGAAATTCCATGAACATATACAATAATACTCATAATAAATTAATTTATAACAATTTCCAACTCCGCTCGAAAAAATTGATAAAGTCACCCTCGCCCACGTGTCCCGATTCTGAAAATTTTCGAGGATAATCATTACCCATAACACTACGTACTCAAATATATGATTTATTCCCAATTCCATGCCCAAATTCGTGGTCAAAATCCAACAATACCAATTTCTACGTTTCTACCAAAATCCCAAATTTTCACTAATTTTCCATGAATTTCCATGTTAAAATCTATGTATAATCCAAGTATTTAACTTGCAATAGGTGGGAATCACTTACCTTGTGTTGCTTGATGAAAATCTCACCTTGAAGCTCTCCAAAAATCATCCAACCAAATGAAAATGTGAGAGAAATGGGTTAAGTCCCGAAATATAACCCCATCGCCCAGTTCCTTCCTCTTCGCGATCGCGGAATAACCCTAGCAATCTCGAAGGCCAAACAGCCCTGCCCCAGAATCACTTCTTCGCGGACGCGATGTCCAGAACGCGATCGCGTTGCTCAGCCACTTCCTCTTTCGCGATCGCGAGCCCCTTACGCGATTGCATAGAAAAATTCTTCCCAAACAGGCCAGCCCGTTAACGCAGTGCGTTCGTGATATCTCCCATGCGAACTCGAAGAACCTCCAGCTCGACCTCCGCGAACGCGACATCATATACACGATCGTGTAGAACAAAAATTACACCAGTCCACTTGACCCTTCGCGATCGCAGCCCTTTTCTCGCGATCGCGGAAGAGGAAATCAGATGCGCAGAAACCAGGAATTCCACAAAGTCCAATATTAATCCAAACTCGATCCGAGACACACCCGAGGCCCTCGGGACCCCGTCCAATCACACCAACAAGTCCCTAGATATGACACAAACTTGCTCGAGACCTCAAATCACAGCAAATAGCATCAACACTACGAATCGCACCCCAATGCAAGCTTAATGATCTTTAGAACTTCAAACTTCCACATTCGACGCCGTAACCTATCAGATCAAGTCCGATTAACCTCAAACTTTGCAAGCAAGTCATAATTGACGTTGCGGACCTACTCTAACTTCCAGAATCAGAATCCGACCCCGATATCAAAAAGTCCACTGCTAATCAAAACTCTCAAATAACTTAAATTTTTAATTTTCGCCAAATAACCCGAAATGACCTACGGACCTCCAAATCCACATCCGGATGCGCTCCTAAGACCAGAATCACCATAAGGAGCTATTCTCAGGCTCGAAATCCCAGACGGACATCGATAACATCAAAATACACTTCAACCCAAATTTATAAAATTCTTCCAAAATATTAACTTTCCATAATAAGCACCGAAATGATCCCAGGTCACCCCAAAACCTGATCCGGACATACGCCCAAGTCCGAAATCATCATACGAACCTATTGAAACTTTTAAATCCCAATTCAAAGGTCGTTTACTTAAAAGTCAAACCTTAGTAAACTCTTCCAACTTAAAGCTTCCGAAATGAGAATTTTCTTTCCAAATCAACTCCGAACTTCCTGAAATTCAATTCTGACCACATGTACAAGTCATAATACCTGAAATGAAGATACTCAAGGCCTTTAACCGCTAAATGACATGCTAGAACTCAAAACGACTGGTCGGGTCGTTACAATATTTGTCCCCTACTCCTCCCCTTTGTGTCCTTTTATATATGAAATGGGATTATGCATTCAGAGATATGAGGTGAGATCGTGTGTGTATGTGATGTTGTGGGTGTGTGAACATGGGTTAATAGAGGGAAGATGTTAGAGTGAGATGTGCTAGAGTTATGGATAAGTTAAATCTCTTTTTAAGTTAAATTTTGTTACTAAACTTCTTAAATCACGTGAATACTTGCTTCTTCTATTTTAGTTTTTCTTTTATAAGTAGAATTCAATTAAATATTAAGACAACAAAATATTAATTAACTAACTCTAGACTAACTAACTAACTAACTCTCTCTCTCTCTCTCTATATATATATATATATATATATATATATATATCACACCTCTTTTCGTACACCCCCGAAGAGCATATAAGGGAGTTTTTCCAATTAAAGTAGAATTATTCGAAATAACATTATTTATTTATTATTATTTAGAGTTGCCACTTGGAATATTTTGGTTGGTGTCCCGAGTCACCGGTTTATTTTTTTTTAATCCCAAATCGAGGAAAATTTCGACTTTCCTTGTGAAGTCTGCGAACCAGAAATTTTGAGTAAGGAATTCTGTTAACCCGAGGGAAGGTGTTAGGCACCCTCAGATTCCATGATTTTAGCACGGTCGCTCAACTGTTATAATCGGCTTATTATCTTATTTTAATACATGTTTCTAGCCTATGGTACATTTTATTTTTAACCGCTTTTGTTTAAGTATTAGAAAATTGCAACGTCATTTAAAACATGTTATGGACCACGTCACATAAATGCACCCGTAATCTGAAACGCATTTTATTTGACGTTGAGATTGAGATTTGGATCGCATAAATGCACACCCGAGCTTAGAAAAATGAGTTATTAAAATAATGCGCCTAAGGCAACTACGCATTTTAACTTTTCAAGGGCCATGAAAATTCGCTAAATAGCACGCCTCGATTTTCTAAAGATTTTAATTTGATTAATGAGGGCCATGCATTTTTGAGATCTTATCTGGCACGGCGCACCTCGAATTATTTCGAAAGATTCTATTATTTAAAATTGTTAAAATCGGGTGGCACTCCCGAAATTGGCATTGTTACTATGTCACGGGAACCGTACCCATAGTCACAATGGTCTATTAATCGCGCCTAAAAGCAAACTACGAAAGTTTAAGGCATAAATATATAACAGAGAACAACATCTGAAATAATTTGAGGGACAACAGATCATCAGACACCTCCAAGTCCATGAAATAATTCGGGCCTATACTTATCTTTACAATCTGGGCTTAACGTGAAACCCAAACTAGTGAAGGCAGGCCAATTCAACACTGGCCTGTGTGTATCAAAAATTTGCCAGACCCATGTCGATATTCGACCACACAATTGGCCCAATTATGGGTAAACCCAATCAAAATATGGAAAAATCTCAAACACAAGAGTATTAGCTAATGACCTACTGATTTGCTGATTAAAATGGTCAAATAAACTGATTTATTACAAAACAACTTCTAACAGACTTAGAAAATAAGATTTTACAGGAGACAATCTATAGGCGATGACATTCTTGTATGAAGTCCATCCGAATCGAATCGCATTACACCATGAATAAAAATTTTCTGCTTGTTTCTTCCTTTCCCGCTCTTGGAATCTCTACTAATTGAAACATGATACTGGATGAGAATACTTCCTTTTCACTCACTTAGCTTAGACACTTTAACTGCAAACACTACTCTTAATCAAGCAACAAGTATACAACAATATGTTTAAGTATTAACTCATTCCAATACAACATGAACTTAACAAAACATCAAAGCAATATGAATAAACCCATCAAAAAAACAGTATGAACAATCTCGCACGAATCTATACTAAATTCACACATCAGCATTTCAAAGTTAATTCAAATTCATCATAGCATGACATTTGAACACGAAAGATGAATACTCATGGCAGATTTCATAACATAGCATCATCCAAACAACATTTATATTATTTGAAATTGAAAACTCATATCTTGACAGCAAATAAAAGATCCAAAAGCCAAATAAAGGCTGAATGACAGAAGTTTGAAGTTCAGCAAAGCAAGTACAACAGATTCAAGCAAAAAACAGCAACAAATAGCTCCTTAGCAACTTGATTCAATTTTTGAACACCCAAGTATTAGTCAGCAAACCAGGAAAGGAAATAACTTTTAAAATCCTTTTTTCTGAAAATTTGCAGGGAGTAATGTGTTTTCTAGTGAGAATCGGTGAAGGTTGGAGAATATATATGTGAAATTTTTATGCAAAGGATTTTGTGTATGGGAGAGTGAGTGCTTGCTCAAGCCTTCTTTTTTTTGCAGAATGAGAGCTTTTCTTTTATAAAGAAAAAATCTGAGAATCGTTTCACATGAACCCTCCCTGAAAATAAGAAAAATCAGCATCTTTTCTTAACAAACTTTTGGACAGCTATCCATTCCAGTTACAAACTTCTGAAATTACCTCTTTTGGCCCAGCTTATATCCTAATTTTACTTGTCTTATTGCATTTTAAGGCCTCTCTAGAAGCTTCTTGCATAACTAACTAAGCTTCTCTAGACCAATTCCCTAAATTGCCCTTCAATACTTCAATTTTTACCTCTTTCGTTCTTGCCTTGTTCAATTTTTTACCGATTTAACAAAATAGCCATTTTCGAGCCATTAACAACAGAGCCAAATTACTATAATTTATCAAATCTGGAATAACACGTGAATCAAACAACTAACTGAACATGCTAACTATGCTAATGAGAAATTCAAACCAAAGTATAGTACTGAAAACCTAGACTAAAAGAAAGAAAGCAGAGTTTTAAAAGAAATACACAGTGAAAAGAAAAGGGAAAGGACTATATCTACTTGAGTTACTCCAGTTAAACCTCAGCGAACACCCATGGATTCTAGCATGCAAGCGGGACTTGACGCAGGTCATCAAAGACGAGTGACCGAACTCCGGTTACATTTCAAAATGGTTTAAAACTAACCCAAAACGATTGCTCTTGTCAAGAGCAATTGAGTCGTGTGAGTTTCAAACCAAAATGAGCAAGAAATCACTGTCGAAACCAACAAACTGTGTAACTAGGTTTTTTTAACTTCTTAGATCTAAAATCAGTGAAGTTGTAAGTAATATTGAGGGAAATGGTTTGGGGACTAGGAATGAGGAGGTGAAGGTGGTCATAGGGTGTGATTTTGGGTCGATTTGGGGGTGGATTGGGCGGTGAGCCGCCGTGTACTTCAATGGGGATTTGAGGGCGGCGGATTAGGGTTTGGGTAGGGTTATTTGGAGAAGACGAAATAGGGGTGGGGGGAGGGGGGTAAGTTCGGACATATATATAGGCGAATGGGTGTCAGTTGTGAGCCGTTGGATCACCTGAGATCAACGGCTCAGATCAACACTTAACCAAACGACGTCGTTTGGGTATAAGGGGAATCAGACCGGGTTTGGGCAATTAACCTTGGGCTGGTCTGGTCAAAATTGTTTTGGGCTTGTCTGAATTTTAAATAAAAGCCCAATTCCGAGTTCCTCTTCTTTTTTTTTTCATCCCCAATTCCTTTTTTATTTTCTTTTTATTTTTAAAATTAAAAATCCTAAATTACCTAAATGTGAATTTAAGCTACTTAACTAATTATAAAAATTATAATAACACTTAATTCTAAGAATTAAAGATTAAAGATTAAGAAAATATAAAAATGAACTATTTTCGTGATTTTCCAATTTTTATAAAACAACTAATTACTAATTTAATTCTAAAACATAAAAACAAATACTAAATGCAATGCATGATGTTTTTTGGTATTTTCATGATTTAATCAAAAATTAAACAAACAAGAAAATGTGGACAGTTAAAATCTACAAAAATTCCTAAAAATGACGAATAATTATTAATTAATTAATTAAAAAAATCTATTTTTGATTTCTATAGGAGTATTCTGAATGCCGCAAAAATCACGTGCTCACAATATATATATATATATATATATATGTATATATATATTAAGATTAGACCTAAAGAAAATATTTACAACTAAAATAGTATAGAATTTGGGTGTAGTCAAAAATTAGTTATTCGCAGCATGCCCCTCTTTGCTTGGAAAATAGTATAGAATTTGGGTGACTGATTTTTGACCTCACTATTATTTAAAAAGGAAAAGAAGAGAAAAGAAGAGCTTGCGACCGAGCCTTGGCTTTAGGCAACCTACATATCCCGGTTTGTAAGGAATTAGGTCACAAGTAGTTCAAGTGAAAAATGACTGATAGAGTATGCTTAGATGGAGAGTCGAGCGAAGTTCTATCGAGGTTCCGATCCGCGGTTCCTACTATTACATCAAAATAAAAAGAAAATTACACAGTCTTGAAATCTAAGAGTTGCAAAATTCCTATCTAAATGCCATCTGGAGTCTTATCTTGATTCTTGACTTGCTCCCCCATTGACTTTAGACTGAAACTTGATGCTCTCGATGTAACAGACTATGAAATATTCTCACAGGCTTGTTTCTTGATCAGATGATAAGAAGATGGATCTTGAGATCCTAGGTCACCACATGCATTACATCAAAGCTGGTTGCGACTGTTATTGAGATCAAACGCTCCTCTTTCTCTACACGAGCTGAAACTTTATTCTCGCACATCCAATATGTTCTTCGCGAGAGACCTACAAACCATCACAAACAAACAATACGAACAAACCCCAGTTTGCGCTAGAAATTTTTTGTGAGTTATTAAAAACATAATAAATTATCTTTGCTATTGCAGAATAAAGAATTGAAAAGAAATGTTTTTTTAAGGGGATGTCGTACCCTTTGTTAACAAGAAGGAAGGCAACCAAGGATGTAGTATCCTGTGTTGACAATAAGATGAGGCTCGTGGTACTATAGGATGCTACTAGGGGATGTCGTACCCTATGTTGGCAAAAAGTAATGTAGCCAGGGGATGTAGTACCCTGTGTTGGCAATAAGATAAGGCTCGTGGCACTCTGAGATGTTATTAGGGAATGTCGTACCCTATGTTGGCAAAAAGTAATGCAGCCAAGAGATGTAGTACCATGTGTTGGCAATAAGATGAGGCTCATGGCACTTTGGGAGGCTACTAGGGAATGTCATACCCTATGTTTGCAATAAGACGAGGCTCATGGCGCTCTAAGATGCTACTAGAAAATGTCGTACCCTATGTCGGCAGAAAATAATGCAGCCAGCGGATGTAGTATCCTGTGTTGGCAATAAGATGAGGCTCGTGGCACTCTGAGATGCTACTAGGGAATGTCGTACCCTATGTTGGCAAAAAGTAATGCAGCCAGGGGATGTAGTACCCTGCGTTGGCAAAAAGTAATGCAGCCAGGGGATGTAGTACCCTGCGTTGGCATAAGATGAGACTCATGGCACTCTGGGATGCTACTAGGGATTTTCGTACCCTATGTTGGAAATAAGAAATGCAACTAGGGGATGTAGTACCCTGTGTTGGCATAAGATGAGGCTCATGGCACTCTGGGATGCTACTAGGCATTGCCGTACCCTATGTTGGCAATAAGAAATGCAACCAGGGGATGTAGTACCCTGTATTGAAGATAGGGTATTGGTTCCCTATAATGAAACTAAAATAACATGATTACATGTATATTTGAAGAAAATCAAGGATTTTAGAACTTTAATTGGTGTCATCTTTTCACGAACTGTTTCCTAAACTCGTTATGTTCCTGTTCTGAACAAAGAAAGATCTGTTAGTTTTAAAATGGTGGTCGGTTTGTGGCCTTGATTTCTTAGGCGACTTGACCTTGTGTCCATTACACTTATTAGAAAACTGACTCTGTCGATGGTCGCACAAATTGCGGGGAGATTCTGTCTTTACTTTCTGGAGATTTTCTTTCTCAACATGAAAACCTGACTATTTTGCGCCTATCACCATTTGTGTTTATGGTGCAAACAACCTTGCTCCCCAAGAAAACTTTTAACTGAGTAACTTTTGTTGAACCTTGAAACATTGTTCAGTCCTTCAAGCCTTTTTCTCATCAAGGAAAATCACAAATGGCTTTACGGCTTTGCCCATACGGTTTATGTGCAGTAATCTTTGCTTTATATAGCGAGGAAACTGTAACCAATTTTGCAGCCTTTTCTTTGCTTTGCTTTGATAAAATTATATTGAAAGGGACTTTAAAAAAATAGTACGAACGAAGTAAGGACTTATCTGGAGGTATATGCCGACTTTAATGAACATGACAGGCACTTTGGACTGGATGCCCGATCCGTCAGCTATCTAATTCTCGAAATCTATTGTACGCTTCATTTTGAAACTGAGCTTTTTGTCTTAATCATGCTTGTGCCGGGATGTACGAAACCTTAAATCGATCAACGATGCCCTTTGTGAGTTTTCACTAATTGACCTCTCTCATTTGCCTTTCTCTCAACTCACAATTTCCTTATAATGCCTGTGAGAGTTTTCACCAATAAGACTCTCTCATTTATTTTTCTCTCTTTACAATGGCTGAGGCATCACCCTAGAATACCGACTTAGCATTCTCAAAAATTGATCAGAAGGTCTAAGCAGGGAAAGGTAAAAAGAACTATTCAACTGAATTACAACTTTTGGAACCATTTTAATGGAACAACCATCGAAAATAAAATAAAATCATGCCCCAGTTTCTTTGATACTGAGAAAATATGAATTTTTATTTTGGTGTGACCGAACCCCAGAGTGAGGTTGCCTACGTATCCTTCCGAAATCAGGTCGGACGTACTTCAATTAACATGAACTTGTTTTGATTGGAATATATTTTCTTTTTTTTTTTGCTTTTTTTTTTTCATTTTTCATTTTTTTGATTAAGTACATTGGTTCCAAAAGAGGGGAAAGCAAAGAAATATAAACAAGGCTTCAAATGGCTAACTAGGGTTGACCAGTGTTTGGGTAGCGAGAATGATAGCCTTTCGCCATCCCAACCTGGGAATGATAAGTATAAAAATGCCCCAACAGAGGCATGTCAGACATAGTATCTCTTGACCGCACCTGCATTGACGGATATATCTGTCACCTTTCCTTCTATATCTGTCAAGTGTAGAGCTCCTTTTGACAATGCTTTCTTGATGAGGTAAAGACCTTGCCAATTCGGGGTGAACTTTCCTTTTGCTTCTTCCTAGTGCAGAAAGATATGTTTAAAAATAAGTTGTCCTACCTCGAATTCTCTTGGGCGCACTTTTTTATTGTAAGCGCGTGTCATTTTTTGTTGGTATAACTGGCCAAAACAAACTGCTTCCAAACGCTTTTCATCAATCAAACTCAACGGTTCTAATCGTGACTTGACCCGGTCAGTGTCCTCGATCCCTGCTTCAACAATGATTCGGAGAGAGGGAATCTCAACTTCAGAAGGTGTGACCACTTCAGTGCCATAAACCAACAAGTAGAGCATTGTGCCAACCGATGTACTGACAGTTTTCTGGTATCCCAAAAGAGCAAATGGCAGCTTCTCGTGCCATTGTCTAGAACCTTGGACCATATTCCTAAAATCTTCTTGATGTTCTTATTTGCAGCTTCAACAGCCTCATTAGCATTGGACCGGTAAGAAGTGGAATTGCGATGTTCAATATTAAATTGTTCACATATCTCTTTCATCAGATGACTATTCAAATTAGCAGCATTATCTGTGATAATGGTTTTTGGAATACCGAAACGATATATGATGTTGGAGTGAATAAAGTCTACTACTGCTTTCTTGGTGACTACTTCCACCGATTTGTTGAAGTAATCAATTGCAACCAAGATGAATCTGTGCCTATTTGAAGCTTTTGGCTCGATTGGCCCAATGACAGCCATTCCCCAGGCAACAAAAGGCCATGGAACTGACATAGGATACAACTCTGAAGGAGGTGAGTGAATCAAGTCATTGTGAATCTGAAACTGGTGGCACTTTTTACACAAATAATAGATTGCTTGTTCCTTTTTGCCTGTGGCATCATGTTGACCCAGAACACAACCAAAGGAACTATCAATTACTGAAAGATATAAAAAAAAAAAGGCCTACCAGGTTCAAGTGGGACCAAAACAGGGGGATTTGACAAATATTCCTTAATCTTGTCAGAAGCTTCTTGGCATTCAGCTATCCATTTGATAGCGGCATTTTTTTTCAACAACTTGAAAATAGGCTCACATGTGGTTGTAAGCTGAGTGATGAACCTGCTGATGTAGTTCAAGCTCCCGAGTAAACTCATGACTTCTATTTTGTTCTTTGGGGGAGGCAGCTCTTGAATGGTCTTTATCTTGGAGGGATCTAACTCAATGCCTCTTCGACTAACTATAAAACCCAAGAGCTTCCCGGAAGGAACTCCAAATGCACATCTGGCTGGATTGAGTTTTAGACTGTACCTTCGTAGCCTTTTAAAGAACTTTTTCAAGTCTTGCACATGATCAGGTTGTGTTCTGGACTTAATGATCACATCATCAACATACACTTCAATCTCTTTGTGCACATGTCATGGAATATGGTAATCATGGCTCTCATGTAAGTTTCCCCTGCATTCTTCAAACCAAATGGTATGAACCTATAACAATAAGTTCCCTATGGAGTGATGAAGGCGGTCTTTTCTGCATCTTCTTCATCCATCAGAATTTGGTGATAACCGGCATAACAATCCACAAAAGATTGGATCTCATGTTTAGCACAATTGTCAACAAGGATATGAATGTTGGGTAAGGAAAAGTTGTCATTTGTACTTGCTTTGTTTAAATCCCTATAGTCAACACAAATTCTGATTTTCCCATCCTTGTTTGGCACTGGCACAACATTTGCTAACCATGTAGTATATCGGATGACCATGATCACATGTGCACTTATTTGCTTCGTGATTTCTTCTTTAATCTTATCACTCATGTCTGTCTTAAACTTTATTTGTTTTTGCTGGATTGGTGGAAAATTAGGATATGTAGAAAGCTTATGAACTACTAAATCGGCACTCAAACCCGACATGTCATTATACGACCAAGCAAATACATCTCTGTACTCGAACAAAACTTGAATTATGGCATCTCTAGTCTTTTGTTCAGTATGAATGCTTATCTTTGTTTCTCTGGTTTCTTCAGGACTTCCCAGATTAATTTCCTCAGTTTCATTTAAATTAGGCTTAGGCTTATTCTCAAAATTAATTCAATTTCCTTTTTATTTCCTTAAAAGTCTCCTCTTCATCATACTCAACTTCTTGATTCATTATTTCGAGATTAGACAGCTTTTTAAGATCTGAGCATGAATTCTGCATGCATGTCATGTTTTTAAAGCCAACATTAACGAAATTGAAAATAATAAGAAATTAACAAAAAAGTAGGGAAAGGAAAATATAGAATTTTACAATGAAACTAGAACTTCATTTCATTGAATTTGAAAGGATAGAAGGGTTAACATCAAAGCAAAGCAATTAAACTAAAATATCTGGATTACAACCCTGAAAATAAACCAAATACAGAAAAAGCAACAAAACAGACTACCAAGACTTCTTCCTGATGGGAAGAGGAGTTGCTTCCCAATTGTGGAGCGAGGTATTTGGACCAATCAACTGAACACTTACTTAGGGCCCTCACCAACTTGGACCATATTGATCTCATAAAACATCTCGTTAAGACCCTGGCAAACTTCATCAATGTCATCCTGAGAAGAATGATTTTGGAATTCTTCAAATTGTGGCTTGACAAAAGAGTAGACAATGTGAGAGATTGGTTTGGAAAAATTCCAACCATTCTTTTTGCTGGCCTTGGCTTTGTCTATGTCAGCTAGTGTTGGTTTAAAATCCAAGCCAAAGGTATCTTTCTTCGAAAAAGGAGCAATGGGGTTCATAATTCCCTGCAGAGAGGATCTTAATCCTTTTCCTGGTTCATAGCCGTTCCTCAACATTAGCGCAGCTACCATCATAGATGTGGCTGAAAGACAGGGGTGCAGAATTGGTTTTCCTTCTTCTACTTGGTCAACCTCAATCACCTCAAAAGCTTGATATATGATGGATTCATATCCTTCCTTGGCCTCGATACATGGAATAGACGGGTCTCTATAAACAGACGACTTGTCCTCCCCATGAATAATAATTTCTTGCCTGTCATACTCGAATTTGACCATTTGATGTAGGGTGGATGGTACAGCTCTAGCCATATAGATCCACGGCCTTCCCAGAAGAAAATTATAGGAAGTTTCCATATCTAAAACTTGAAAGACAATGTTAAAATCAATCGGGCCGATTTTCATGGTGAGTTCGATTTCCCTAATAGTATATCTTCCTGAAACATCAAAAGATCTGATGCTGACATTACTAGTCCGAATTATGTTAGTGTTAATGTTCAGCTGTTGTAGAGTAGAAAGAGGGCATATAATCTACACTTGAGCCTCCATCAATCATGACTCGTTTTACGTAGTGCCCTTCACATTTGACCATAAGATGCAAAGCTCTATTGTGCCTAGCCCCTTCCTTAGGAAAATCATCATCGCTAAAAGTAATTCTTTTAGCCATTTTTTCTAGCTGATTCGCCATTGTCTTTTCTGAGACATATGCCTCGTTTAGAGTTTTGATCAACACACGGGCATGCTCTTCCGAGTGAAAAAGCAAAGATAACAAGGATATCTGAGCAGGACTTTTTCTTAGTTGGTCAATGATTGAGTAGTCTTGCATTTTCATCTTTTTAAGGAATTCCTTCGCTTCTTTTTCTGCAATGGGTTCTTTCACTAGCAAGTGATTTTCCCTGGCTTGCTTAGCTTTTCTCAATTCCTCTGGTGAGTAGCACCTTCCAGAGCGGGTCAAACCCCTCATTTCATCTGTTTCTTCAACTATCTATTTTCCTTTGTATGTCATGACAGTCTTGTTATAATTCTAGGGAATAGCTTTGGTGTTTGTCACTTGGAGTTGTGTAACAGGCCGGATTACAACTGGATCTGTTATATTTCTCAAACTATTATTCGAGATGATCTTTTGAATGCCCCCAGGGATGTATAGTTTTGGCCCACCTGATTGAACCTCAGCCTTTTTTGTGCTTCCAGGGACATAGAGAATCGTTTTTCCAAAGCCTGCCAAGTTCAAACTAGAACTCGCACCTTTCATAATCAAAGGTGCCAATTACGGCGGGCTTACGATCACTTTTGGTTCTTGACCTATGGTTCCAACAACCATCTCTGCCTTGCCAGATTGCTTATATCCCGATCATCACAAATCATCCCGATAAAATGTGTATTATTATGAGTTGGGAGCCGATTGTTTGTGATATTAGGAGTGTCCTTATTGTTTTTCAGCACAATTGCCTTTGCTTCGATAAAATCTTCAATGGCTTTCTTTAACGTCCAAAAATTTTTAGTACTATGCCCTTGGGTGTTAGAGTGATACTTGTAGACATGTAATTTTTGACTCACGCGTCAGAATCACCTCTAATAGTCATAGTACTTTAAGAATAATTATTGGAGCCTATTTTTGTAGGAATTCGTTTCATTATTTAAATTAATTTTGTTTTAGGTACAACAATTAAAAAATACAAAAAATATAGTCCCCAACTTCTATATTTTAATATTATTAATTCATTCAAAAGGTTTTATATTGGTTTTCAGCTTTTTTTTTGGGCCTAATTGTGCAAATTTTGGAGCCCAAATACAAGTCCAACTTCAGCAGCCCAATAGCCCAATCCCACAAATGACCCAACCCTCTCTCTCTGCCACGCACGATAATGGATTCTGACACAAGAAAATATTCTCACCCTTCACGCAATATACACACACGACCTCCCCCACTGATTTCATGGATTACTAACAGATTTGCGGGGATTCCTCTAGAAGAAGTTGATTTCCTTGGAGAACAAGAACAGAGAGGGTTTTGAAAAGGGGGAATTTCAATTTTTGGAAAAAAAAACTTCACGCTTCTCTTTTGCTTTAGCTCTTTAAGAAAAATCCACAAAACCACAAAAAATATATAAACAATATATCTCTTTTACTCTTTTTTTTTTTTTGGAAAAATATGTTTTTATTATATTCAAATAACAAAGTGTACATAGACGGAGGGGGACATGAACCTTACTTCCCCAAAAAAGTACATGTACCTTGTCTTAAAGGTACCTAAAGGATGGTAGGTGTTTATGATCCTCCTCCCTTGGTGATAAAAAATTCTAAATGTGTTAGACCTATGTTGATGTGATGGCTATCTATCTTATAATAATGATAGATAGTCATATGTACAAAAGCAATGTGAAGTAAGTCTAGGTCGACTATACTAGTTACATGTATTCCTATTCCTAATGGGAGGGTGTGAAGTATCTTCTTTGGTCTGTCACAAGAGCTTTTGACAAAAGGTGGGTGATGACTGAGGAGTGAGTCATGTGCCCATTGATTCCTTTTGTTTTGCCTCAGTTTTGGGTGCTTTGCAAAGCTGTTCCATTTTCCCTGATAGTGGCATAGTCTAGGGTGTGTCAAAGTCTGCTTGAAGATGTCCTGCTTCTTGAGGAGACTGTTGTGACTTCTGTGATTACTGTTGTTTCTGCTATCTCTGTATGCTGCTCTTTTTTGGTGTAGATGTTGGCTTGATTCTTGGCTATCTTGCTGCTGCTGATGGCATCTGTTGTTGTTGATGTTGCTGTCCTGTGCTGCTCTTTTTGTTACTGCTTCTCTGTTGATTTTCCTGTGTGTTAATGTGCGCATTGCTGGAAATTGGACAGAAGTTATGCTGCTATAGCTTCTGCTGATACTGGCTTGTTGCCTGCTCGTGTGTGTGTTCTTGTTCCTGTATGGAGTGAGGCTGCTGGTACTGGCCTGGTGCCTGCTGGTGTTTGATACTGCATCTGTGGTAGGAGTGGACCTGTTGAGAGTTGTTTTTGTTGGTTGAGGGAGTGTTTTGTTGCTGACTGTGATGCTGGTGATTGTCTTGTGTGCTCTGCTATTGTTTTTGCTGAAAATGTTGCAAATTTTGATCATGTTGTTCCTGGTGTGGGGGTGATTCTTGTCCAGTGTTGATCCAAAGATAGTTTAATGATATGTATCTCCTGTGTGTATTGTTGCTTTTATAGAAGTAAGGTGATTGATGCAATTGCATTAGATTGAACACCGAGGGTGCTAATACCACATAATGCAATTGCGCCAATAACCTTGGCCTATGACAACAGTTTCCTGCAGTGTTGATGTTGCTTTTGTTGCTGGTACTCCTGTATCTGTTATGTTTGTTGCAGTTGTTACTGATGTTATTGATAGTGGTGAGGTGTTGGTGCAGTGTTTCCTTGGTTTGCTTTGCTTTTCTGTTTGTCTTTGCCATTGCATATCTATGTTGCTGATATCTGTGATGCTGGTTCTTGAGAATTCTTTCTTTGTTATCTTTCCCTGCATTGCTTGTTTCTGTTCCTGCTGTGTTCAGGTGCATTGTTTGTGCTGGATTGTTTTGTATGAAGTGTTGGTGTTGTTGTGCTGTCTGTGTGCTTAGAGTGTGTTTCCAAACACCAATCTTGCTGATCCTCTGCTGAGTTGTTGCAGTAGCCTTGTTGTTATGTCTCTGCTGCCTGCTTGAAAGTTGGTGCTCTGAGTGCTGAGTTTTTGCATTGCTGACTCTGATGTTTTGCTACTGGTGTAACTGGTTCCTTTGTTGCATTGAGGCTGCCTTTGCCTTGCTTTATGTATCTGCTGTTGTTGTTGCCTTGTTGCTGAATCTGATTGCTGCTGCTGAGTTTGCTGCTTCTTCTGGTAGTTTTGGCTTCTTTGATGTGTTCTGTTTCTATTGATCCCTGCCAATGGTATTGCTGTTGTTGAGCAGTTTGTGAGCTGTCTGTTGAATCAACTCTTCCATCCCTGATGCTGCAAGCTGTCACTGATTGTACAGATTGATGCTCCATCAGTATTAATCTTTATCCATCCTGGAAAAGGGAATTCCCAGTTGACTTTTTTGTAGCTTAGTCTTGGGGTGTAGTTCTCAAGCATGTGTAAAAGATCCTGCCATTTGCGTGGGACATTGATTCCTGGCTTTCTGGTGTGGACTAAAGCTCGCAGTGTTGTGGAGATTTGGTAGATTACTCTACCAGTTGTGACTGGTTCCCCATGCTTGTAGCTGTTTCTTCTTTTCCACAGTTCCCATATGATGCATGCTGGGAGTGCCTGCAATACCGGTTTCAGTCTGTTGACTGTTTGTGCTGTCCAGCATTTTGCTATTGCTTGATGGAATGTTAATCCCTCAATTGAGATTCCTGCTCTGTGCATGAAGTATTCCCACACCTTGATGGCAGTATTTGAGGTGTAGAAGAGGTGAGCCATGCTTTCTTCCTTTGAATCAGTGCAGCACCAGCATTTTGAGGGCAACTGATACCCCCATCTTTTTAGGATGTCATCAAGTGGTAGTTTTTCCCTCCAGACTCTCCACATGAAGAAAGAAATTTTGAAAGGAGTCCCTTTACCCAGATCTTCTCATATGCTATTTTAGGATCTTCCCTTTTCCTCAAGTATTCCCATGCTGTTTTGACTGTGAATTGCCCTTGATTCTATAGCATTCAGTATGGGATATCAAGAGTGTTTTCCATCCTTGGTGGCTTTATTGTGGTGATTATATGTTTTGCCATGTCCTGTGGCAAGTTTTCTTATAGCTGCTGCCTATTCCAGTTGCCATTGAGTAGGGTATTGTTTACATTCTGAAGTGCTTCTTCAATTGGGAAGTTTGCTGGTACCAGGAAGTATAGGGCTCCTAGCCTAGTCCAGTTTACTCTTTTTCTGTTTCACCCTTTCAATTTCAATGTCGATTGCAAAAACCAAAGTTTAAAGGAAATCTCCAATTGTTGAGTCAAACTTCTACTCGAAGTTCATTGAGGTCGGGTTCAGCGGTTCGTGATCCCTGCTGCGGAACTGATTTTCGTTTCGATCTCCCATCGTTGTACTTGTTGGAAGTGACTTTTGGCAAAAGGTGATTACAAACTCTCACTCAGGTTCACTTTTGATTCTCGTTTAATTCCGTTTTTTGTCATTTTTAGTTTTGCTTCATCATTTGATACTTCTGTAGTTGTCATGTTATGAATCTGTTTGTCGCTTGAGAGATGGTATTGGTTTGTTGTTTGTATTTGATTTCGAGTGTTTCGACTGTTGAAAGTCTTATTTTTTGTTTTCCTGAGCTTGTAAGATGGGAGTTGTATAGCATAAACCAGTTTCAAAATCGGACCAATCTGCCTTTGGACGTTGGATATGCGACCGCATAATCGATATGTGGTTCACAATTTTGACATAACAATCGCAGATTGTAACCTTGGTTCAAGTCACTCACCGCATTCGTTTTTTGCGGTTCGCAAACTTGTTATGCGATCGCAGATGAGGTCGCATTTCTAGTATTAAATCGTGCCCAGGACTCTGTTCTGATTTGCGATCTAGATGTGTGATCTGCGGTTCGTAGACATGCTTTGCGATCGCAAATAGGATCGCATTTTTCACACTGGACACTGTCTAAAATTTTGTTCTGATCTGCGACCTGTATGTGCCATGTGCGATTCGCATGTGGGATTTGCGATAGCATATCCCTATTTGCAGCGACATTTTGCCTTTTTATTGTCCTCTTGTGGCTTTTTGGATCGGGTTTGGTTAAATGCATGAAATAAAAGTTAAAAGAACAAGGCCATGAACTGAACTTTTATCTTTCTTTGTTTTAGATCTCATTTTCTTATTTTATTACATTGCTCGCTAGTAGCATGTATAGGCCGACCACACTTGGGTAGGCAATACTAGGACGTTTGTTAATTTTGAGGTGAGAGGTCATTCCCTAGTTAAATTTATCCGGGGAAGGCCCGGTTGGACTTATGTATTTGACATTCCGGGGAATGCCCCGAGGTATTTGTATATGAGGACAAAAGGTGAAACTCGTAGTATTTTAGTTTCTTTTTTCCTTCTTTATTAGTGGGGAATGACCTCAAACCTCTTGTGTGTTTGTTTTATCTCAATCCAAATGTATTAAAAGCCAACTAAATCGAGTATGCAACTGTGACTTTCACGGGACCCGGGGAATGCCTAACACCTTCTCCCCGAGTCAAATGAACCCCCTTACCCAAATCTCTAGTATGAACTTGACTTTAAGTCCAAGTTCTAAAATGGTGGCCTGGCACACCAGAATCACTTGTCAGGTGGCGACTCTAAACTTTTTCTGATTAATCCTATCTTTTGTCACTTCCAAAATTGGAAACCCCTTTTACGAGTTTTATTAAGCCTTTTATCAACCAAAAAGGGTTTAGTAAAGCTCGTCCTCGAAAAAAGGAGGAATGACAACAACTATCACTAAGTTGCAACCAAGGTCTACCCCTTGTGTTTTTTTGGGGTTCCCTACCAACCATCGTGGCTATAAATGTTATGATTTGTCGTCAAATAAAATCGTTGTTTGTCGCCATGTATTGTTTGATGAGAATTTTTTTCCTTTTTCTAAGTTACATCACCCAAATTCCCACTCTTATGATTTTCTTGATGATGGCGTGTCTCCTTACGTGATTCATCATATCCAACAATCTGGTCTAGCGCCCTCTACTTCCTCCTAATCAGCCCAGCCCACAAATTCTCCATCTCAGCAAGTGCAACCTGCTTCTCCCACTCCCCAAACGGCCCAGCCCAATTCCTCGATCCCACCCGCACAGCGTGTCTCTCAGCATCCTGGGCCACCTCTTAGTTCTGGCCCAAGGCCGGATCCTCCTGCTGCCCCTCTTCCAATTCCTCTCCAGCAGCCTAGAGTAGTGACCGTAGTCAGAATGGGATATCTAAACCCAATCCGAAATATTTCCTTCACTCCGCGGTTATGAGATCTCCCTTACCTCGTAATCCAATCCCGGCCCTTCGG